>JASCZW010015573.1:0-20280 GCA_034211315.2 Aedes japonicus | reverse complement strand
GTTAGAGGCAATGAGACATTTTTCAGGTCAGAATTGTTTGAACGGGTACTGCAATATATGGCCATTTCAGAGCAGCTGCTAAAGGATAGAATTCACTCATTGTTGTCACAGCTACTTAGTATGTATACAATTGCACAACACAAGAGAAAAGAGCAATATTGCCCTTACAGCTGTCAAGACGTGGTTTGCAATTAGCTGGAATTTTCACATCAATGCTACATACCACACACTATGAATGTCGTTTATAGGATTGAATATTATAATAAAAGGTACGTGTTTTCATGTCGATAAAATGAGAAAAGCATAAATTACACTCATAAAATTACATTATTATGACACGATGGTTTTAAAAGAAGACAATTTCTTTCTTATCATACAGACTATCAGAAATTATGACACAAAATATAAAATGTTGTTGATTGTCATAGAACGCTTAAGATGAACAGCTAATAAGATACTTGTAGCGATAAGGATGTAAAAACACAACATAAAGACAAAATGAGGGTAACAGGAAGTATTAATAATGTAACAGTGTATAAAAAAATACATTTACAATTAATTTTTCTAAGAAAATACAACATTAAAATGACACGAGAACAATATCACTGCCTAAGTAGATTGTCTAAACTGATTATTTGCATCACAGCACTGGACATCGATAATGACGGCTCATATCATATTGTTGATTTGTTACGACATCATGATACGTCAGCTGTATATTGTCACCAGCCAATGATAAATATCGATTGACCAGATAAAAAATTGGCAGGTTATAAATGTGCACAAAAATACACTTAACAAATTATTGTTGATCAGAATGTCAAATAGACGGTAGTCAGTTGTTGTATTATAGATATAGTGAATGTTTCTGTTACGCAGCTGAATAGATAATGAAATCATTTGAAAAGACTAGTTTGTTTTTCAAATAGGCATATACAAAATATTACGTTTGAGTGCTGCACAAATTGACGGAAAAAAGACATTACATGAACAAGAGATGAATTGTCATCTCTAGTCCCTATCAGCACATTGAAGAATAATTTGTGAAGAAACATGAAATTTACCAAATTTCCGCCAAATTGTTAACAAGGGAAGACCAGCACTGAGGTTGTTAAAAAATTCATCACTATCCTCATTTTCATATCCTGTTAGGGAGAAATACTGTGCTTACATACGGCACTAGTTTTAAATTTTCACAGAGTATGACAGGCTTGACAAAATGCCAGGTCCACCATGCAAGGCAGAATCATTCCAGTTCAACGCACACTCAGACATCTTACAGAGGTTTTTTTCTGACTGAAGGAAGAGCCAGCACACGAAGAAGCACGATACACAACAAACAACTACATAACAACGGTGACATAGAAATAACAAACTTGTAACAGTTTTATTTAGGCACAGTTATGTCAGAATTACTTTCACAGCAGGCCATTTCCAGTGCCTTAACAAATTATCAGTTGCACTTGTTTACTACATACACACTCTCACGAGATATTTGATCTTCGAATGCATTTGAACTCATCTGCTGCAGCATTCACGACAGTTATACTAGAATTACGAATGCTGTTAGGGTGATTACACATGATACTACTGAGTTGACATGACAGATAAATATTGCCATCCAGAATACAACATGATTTTCTGTTGATGTTCAGAGGCCTAGAAATATCGTTCATGACAGTAGTGGTTGCTGTGTAACAAATTTATCAGTACTGAATGCTTGGCACACTGAATATGATTGTCATATGCCACTGTCTCAGAGAAGAAATATTATTTCAGAAAATAGGGGACAGGCAGCATGTCATGGAAGGAAATTACAAGAAAGAAGGAGAGAACAGTATGCACAATGTTTGACTGACGGCCACAGAAGAGGATAATGTCAGTTGTCGTCTTGTCACAGGCATTTACTGATGGAGACAGCTACACCAAAGGATTTGCCACACACTGAGTTGAAAATATACTGCAGACACACAGTTTGGACAAATGAGCTAGTCTGACACACACAAGGATGTTCTTTCAGCACTATTGTTTATTAATACAGCTTTCCACTATCATGAACTTCTTACTGACATTTATTCATTTCTGTTCGTCATTTGTTTAGCTTACATTCAAGAAGAGGCTCTGTCACATCTTTGCCACTAGCTATGGATAGAAGTTTCACCCGCCAAAATACTGAGACGACTTGATGTGAGACTAAAGAGGACAGTTTGAGATAGCTTACTTCATTGAACGGCAGATACAGAGGTTGCTTACTATCATGAACTACACATCATCGATACGTCAAGGTTTTCTCAGCCCACACATAACTATAAATAACATAATGTTATCACACAGCCACATCACAATATTTTTGTTTGTTTTGCACATACGGCACGACTATAACTGATGGCGCGCTGGCGATTATTCATTACTGAATAATAAATACTAAGAACACATAATGAAATAGACACAATATTTACCACTGCAAAATGTGTTCAGAATACAATGTCTGTAATGAAAATATCAGTAAGGCCAGTTCTGGCAGGTTCATGATATCACGGCAGGCATGACATATCAACTTATACACGTTAGACAAGATTTGAAATATTTTGTGTCATTAGTGTTAATTATATAGACACACATATATGTATATCACTTGCTTAAAGAATGCCTTATTTGCCTAGAAATGGTGTTACAAATGAAAGGAGGAAATGCCATCAGAACACATGTGGATCTATCAGAGACTAGACTCCACAGGCACTATTTGTTGTGATGACACCAAGTAGTAGAGAATTACAAATTTATAGCGAGAAATAACATCGAAGGCGAGAGACATTTTCCACAGTATCAGTATCTAGTATCCAGAGTTAAAAATTAGCATTAGACGTTGTGACCAATATACCAATTATAATTTATTATATCTTTATCTTGTTGACAGAAACGGTTGATATCTATCTACTGCCTGCCCATTGTTTTTATGGAAAATCCAACAAAATTAAAAGACATATGCGAATAGTTTAGTGCTCAAATTACATAATTTGGCGGAAATAATGCTGCTATATTTATTTGCATATACTAATAGCTGTTGCTTTATTGATAGATTTAGTACTGGTCACAATTAGATTATCCAAGATCTTTTCTCATCTTTATTGCTCATTCTACTTTTTAATGCTGATACACATTATTTGTTGCAGGCCTAATAATTTAGTGGCACTTTTCATTTTACTAACTTTAATTGATGACACATAGGCACGATATCACGAATTACTGAAGAAATTTTCACCAGATGAGTCAAGACTTGTTTCAGCGACTAGAGGATCAGTACCTGAAAGATCCGCTTAGGGCATTGTTCAGCTGAAATAGAATGTTTAATAAGATCTTCGTACTTTTGAAGAAGACATCAATACAGAAGAAGTGTGTCTATTACCCACATTTGAATTGAAATGTCACATCAGTGCATTCATAAACCAAACATTTATCTTCATGACACACTACTACACAGCACTTTACAGTTGGTGTTGGGACAAGAGTCTTACAGGTTATAGAATGTTTGATGAGCAACTCTAGAGCCTACTGATAAATGAGACAGCGGCAAAATGTTTTAATCACCCTTTCTAGAATTGCACATTGCAGGAGAAGGTGACAGATCTGGATAAGTATCGACAGGAAGGAGGACCAGACAAGATACCTGCTGAATACGAGAACGACGTCGGGCTTTAGGATTATATGAGAGCATATGTTGCTAACACGGATTGTCATGGCACAGCGAGAAGAATGATGCTGGTACGATACGATCAGAGCGAGCGAGTCAGCTGAAGGTTAGCAGATTTGGCACTGTCAGCAGGTCTAGAAACAGGCAACACAGGATCTGTATTGTTCTGATTTTACAGGAAGGATGCTTTAGCAGGATATGATGGACACTACGTGGTCATGATTCTGTTCTTCACAGGGAAGACAACCATACAGTGCTGATGATAAGATATCAAGAGACAACGGATGAGTTGAGAAGGGTGAGATCAGACACGTCTGCATACAAGACTGCACTGCCTGACGCGTGAGCCGACACAGGAAGAAGAATCACTACACAGCTCATCACAGAAGGCCCATCACCACGAGGAGAAGCAAGATAACTACAGCACGCCAGTCAAAATGCTTGTAGCCAGAGAGGCACATATTGTGTGCTCATACGCGAGTCACGCTTCATCTGTATGCATTACTATAGGTGAGGCATTGTGTTACTGTGTTACATCAGCATCATTGAGGATTTGATGGTTCGCTTGCCGATGACAGATGTCGATCTGAGAAGGCGATGACAGATGCATAGATATGTTTGAGACGAGTTCGATACAATATATCACATTTAGCTACACGCAAGAAGCCACGACAGCTGAGAACATGAGATCACTATGGTTTGCCTTTTCAGATAGAATATGCACAAATGATTATGACAGTTGAGATTGAGAGCCAGATGGATTGCAGATCACGAACGATACGAGGTCATCAGGCAACGGGTGTCATACGATGATGAGATAGGGGCCACGAGGCAGCAACATTGAAATCCACCAGCCTGCTAACAACGGAAGTCGCCCATATTACACTAGAGAAGAATACGGAAATCGACAAACAGAACGATCAACCCCAGATCCAGATACGAGCTACAAATGTCTGCAAATTAATGAATGAGCTGAGCGCAGTGACTGGAAGCAGTGTCACGCCTAAAATAATGGATGAGTCGATTCGTTCGATAATCACCAGCAAACATCATGATTTATCTCGAATATTACACTGGGAAGCTGCTGACCAATATTGAGAAGGCCAATGGAAGAGGCCACACTAGTCTCTAAAACAAAAAGTATCTCGTCGGCCTGTGTCATGATGACACAAGGTTGCACTGCCCAACTTCTGCCTAAAATGTCTGTTTCAGATCACAGATACAAGCACGATTATACCATGCATGCCTGATATACATTGATATTATAAATATTACTATCGATGACAGATATTACCAATCAATGACACAACTGTTATTCAAAGCCCATCACCAGAAATAATACATATGTGTTGAGTAGCTTATTGATAACTGATGTGTTAACAAAGAAACAACGTTGTTGACAGTTGGCTTGATAGACACAGATATTTAACATGCCACATTGATGAGGCTGTTACAGCAAGAGCTAACTTCAAAACATCATATACTGAAGAAGGAATTGAATATATATCAGCATAAGTTGAAGTTGAAATAACTGTTACATTAATTGTACCATGACAGACTACAGAAGAAGGTTCATTTGGCAAAGAAGTAGCACAAGAATAACGATTACATTGTTGGTGTCACAGACATCTGAGAAGTTTCTATAATTGATCAGTTACAAGATATACATATCTGGGGTTTAGACAATATTAGGTTATATAAAGATAGCGATATCAACTTTAATTGCATGTTGGGGCCCACAGGTTAGACGCCTGTTGTGGCAGCATAAGGAGTTTAGCTATATGACGATTGTTTCATTGATATATTAAATAGCTGTAATACAGAAATGTTGTTTTTAATATTTTTCGATTTTTCAATACGAAAATGTGTTTCATATTAAGAAATAATGAGTTTCACATTGTACCAAATGTTGCTGATAATACGAAATTGGGGATTAGACCAAGAAGAGACACAGCTGATTATCTTACTGGTACAAAGATAATGCTCTATTGCAACTAATATCTTGTACCAGTCTAAGACGGGCATAAGTGGCAAGATGCCAAACCGGCCAAAACAGTGTCGGGCCACTCGAGATCCTGGTAGCGTGCAGAAGCTCGCTTTTGGAGGCATTCGTCCTTGTAGATTTGTCCGTTGATTGTCCCAGAGGTGACGAGCATTAATTTTCGGCTATTATCGTGCCAATATTCACCCTAAAATTAAATGCGCATATGATTTGGAGCATGATAGGCAATAAAAGAAACTCAATTTGTTTTGGATATTTTGCTATGAAACAAAATTTCCCGCATTACTAGAACTTTTATTTTTTAAATATTGATCAGAAGAGCAGAGAATCGAAAAAAGTAGAACAACAAAAACCAACAACGATATCACCGTGAAGTTTGACAGCTGTGGCCATTTGGCCCTATACAGGTTTTGATGAGAGCCGTCGTTGACCTGGTCGGTTAGTCCAAGTTGACCTGGGCCGTCAAGTCGGCGCCCAACAAACAAACAAAAGCAGTAAATAAGCATACATGCTTTATTAAAGCTGAATTACGACTTTCTTAGCTGAATAAAAAATCTGGCTGAAATATAAGCTGAATAACCATGTTCTCAATTGAAATTTGACATTAAATCAAGTATTTCATTTTGTTTTTTAGTATTTATATGTAACTAAATTTACACAGTTAAAAAAGGATGAATAACAGTTTATAAATCCGCTTATACATCGTTTATATAGCCTAGCTAATAAAACCTGATATTGACTTGAATAATAGTTGTAATGTACATCACTATTCAACTGATCCAATTATAAGCTGAAGCAAAACAACACAAAAGCTTTACTCAGGTGTCTTAATTGACTTTTATACAACCACTGAACAATTAGTTGAAATAAAGTTTAAGACTCTTATGCAAAGCCTTTTAACTAGCTTTGCCAATTAAACCTTATAATTAGTTGAATAATAGCTGTTGTTTAAACCAATAGTCTGCAAAGTAAACTACAATTAAAATAAAAGTCGTTTTAATGCCGTAGTGAAATGTTAGTAACTTTGGTTGATCAATATTTCTTTTTCAACTTCAACTTATGCTGGATAAATGATATAGTTATTCAATGAATTCAGTTAATTCATATACTTTCGTTAATGAGTTGTTCATTTTTGGTGCCGGTGAAAATGTATTGACCTGTTTTCAAGAGTTGAAATTATAATCAACTGCTTGTAGCAAATAGCTCACAGGCTACTCTTTACATTATCCATCCGAATAGAAAACAGCGCAGTGTTAACAAATAACAGCAGAAAACATTGTCATATCTTTTAATCGTCTCTTGTTTAACATGCCCTTGTCAGTAATGCAAGTAGTAAAACCGAACATCCAATATCAAAGCTTATATACAGCTTGCTAATTCAGCCGTTTAATAACAACATTTAGAACGTTTAATTCAGCACTGATGTTGCTTATTTACAGAAAATGCTATAAATAGAATACAATGTAGCTCCAATAAAGCATCACTTCTGCTTCTATTCAATACATAACATTGAGCTTATATAGACGATTCGTTTTCTAGGATAGCGCAGTTGGTATGTCACGTAGTTGGGGATACGAAGGTTGATGGCTCGAATATCGCTAGTAAATGTCAGTAAATAAATGTTACATAATGTTTCTGTTAATGTACATGTATAATAATATCAAATTAAATATGCATAGTATAAAAATGTCTGTATCGTATGGAAAATCATACAAAAAAAAACAAAACATTTTTTTTAAGAATTTAAAAAAGTTGAACAAAAGTTCTATAAAAGACACCACCGCTTTTTTAATATGCTTAATGATGTTGAAGAAAAATTTCATCATGACTTTTAATTAACAAGGAGAGAATGTATTCTAAGCTCAACAAAGATCACTTTGACTTTCGGAATTACCCTCAAGTGTTGTGCAGCACTTAAACAGCAGTTATTCAATGATCAGCTAAACTCCATTGCTGAAAACTTGCTTCTCAAGCATATGCAATTGGCAGTGTCCAAAAGCACTTGGCGACAGCTTAATAACTTCTCCAAATTTGTGTGAACAATGCCTGAACAAAAGCTGTGATTGAAAATAGTTCAGAGATTATTCAACACGCTGCTGAATTAAATCGTCATAATGATGTTTATTTAATGAGTGATTGTTTGTTGGGCGGTAGATATCAGGTAACGGAGCGTCCTTTTGGCCTCCGTCCAATCAGCCTCGTATTTACCGCAACATACAGCAAAGTACCGACTAAGCTTTGGAAGTCGTCCTTCCTTAGCATTAGTTCCTTCTCTTTTTGCTCTAGCTTCGGATAACTAGGGTCCATTGGTTTACGAGACGACCTTGCGTCTGATTGTTCGTACCTTTCAGCAATCATACGGATATATGAGGATTAATCCAGCGAAAATCGTCCATTCTGTCCTTGTTGGATCCGATTTCCTAAATAGTTACTAACGTCTCCTAGACAATAGTATGAACGACTTCCCACGATTGTTAGTGCTAAGAAAAAGGTAAGGATCTGCTTCCGATGGTTTGTACCCTAGACTTCGTAAAATTTCGGTGATCCTTTGGTTTCATACTCATCCTGCTTACTTCAGTCCGTATAGACTTTTCCACAGTAGGCACACGTTGCCCTTTGCACCGGTCTTGAAACCAATCGAGAGCCTCATGTAGATCGTTCGGCGAGGTCTCCATACTAGTTCACCGACTTAACGTCTACATGTTTCACTAACAGCTTCCTCCTGGCGGCAATCGACAACATCGTGTGAAAGGTAGTTTTGTCGTAATCGGTTTTGTCGTTACCGCCCAGTTTCCTCCTAACATCCATTTGCAGCCTACGGGTTTGCGATCGTTGGGCAAAGGAAAAAAAAATCCAAATCGCATTCTCGCGCAAGGATTGGATCTCCTTCCCCATGGCCTGCTTCCACATGTCACGATCCGGGCACCTCATGGCTTCTTAGAACGGCGGGATCCCCCGGCTGGATCGACGAACGTTTGGTGTAGCACCAAACTCCTCCTGTCTCTTGGTAACGTCTGGCTGATTCTGCTCGATAGCATCGGTGTCATTCGGGTCATCTTCTTCATTTCTGGAAGTGGCGATCTCCAAACCGTAGAAATCTGCCTCGTTTGTATCGTCACCATCTTGGTCATCGCTGCTGTTGCTCTCGCTGAGATCAGTCGGTACATCGTCATCATCGCTGTTCGGTCCCTCGGCTCGTCGTCGTCTCCATCGAGTACTGTTAAAACGGGAACGCCATCAGCACGATTCCCGAACCTCCCGATTTGTCAGAAAGCGGAAGTCTCGACTCGTGTGTCTTATGGTGCAGGTAATAGCCCACGAGCAACATTTTCTTGGATGTCGCCTCGAAATTCGACCGCTTCTCGGATGAAATCCACACGTAGGACCACGAACCGAAAATCTGAAAGTGGCTGAGATCAGGCTTGTCTGCACTTCAGAGCTCGAATTGTGTCTTCGATATTGGATTAGATGGTATAGGGTTTTGCAAATATGTGGCCGTATTCACAGCTTCGGCCCAGTACTTGGACGGCAGTTGTGCGTTCAAATCATGCAGCGTCATCTCCACCATTGAACGATTCTTACGTTCCAAAACTGGTGAACTGCTGGCTGATACCCTCGTTGCAGCAGAAACGTTTCAGAGCTTTGTTTTGGTACTCTTGAAATGATTCATCACAAACTGCACACCACTCCCTGATCCGTTCAGTAACTTCCGACTCCTTTTTCATAAAGTATACCACGGTATAGCGAGAATGGTCATCGATCAGCAACACTCACAGGTCACGTAGCACCCGCAGTCCTTGATGCGGATTCCAGTCGCCAGCCCTTTGGCTTACAGATCCCGAAGGGCATCTGGCTCACGATGCCCCAGAATGCGGTGCTCTGTTTGTAAACAGTCAGGATTATGTTTGGTCTCACTCACCCGTAGCGCAACCTCAACTGTCCGCAACTCGTACAGTCCGCCTGACACGGTTGTGTCTCAAATTACCTTGTCGTCCTTGAAAATGCGGCACCCTTCCGCATCGATCATAAGCTTGACACCTTTGGCAGCCAGTTTCTTCACCGAAATAAGGTTTGTCTCAAACTGTGGGGGAACAGAGGGGCGTTCATCCTCTGGTGACTCCCAGATCAGCCTGTACGAGCCAACTCCTTCCGTGGTGGTCTTTTTGCCATCCACTAGGTAGACGTCCTGCTTCACGCTCTCGTACAAATTACTAAAGCAGCTTGCGTCTACGCACATATAAGACGTCGCGTCGGAGTCCATAATCCACGCTTTACGCCCATTCACCTGATGCAATGCCATGAGATAAAAATCCGGCCTTGAACGATCCTCAGATTCCTCGCGAGCTGTCTTGCCCTTGGGATGGACCTTGCGTGTTTCTCTTTCTGGTTACTTGATCTTGCCTCACCGGTGCACTTTTCCACCAATGCCTGGCACTACTTCTGTTTGTGACTGGGTTTTTGGTAATTGTGGCAAATCACCATTTTCTTCTGCTTCTAGCCCTCAGCCTTCAGCACGGCTTCGCTGCTTCTGCTGCTTCCCCGTTTGGACACCTCATCCGTTAGCTTGTATTTGATCAGCTTGAGTGTCAAGTCGTCGTCTGACCGTGTCTCCAACGCCGTCATAAGCGTGTTGAACGATTCTGGGAGGCTTCGTAGCACCATTGCTACCTGGACAGCCGCCGACAGTCACTAAAAAAGTTGTTCCAGCTCGAACACGTGCCGCTCGATGTCCTCGCCATAAGTATACCGTTTGTCGCAGATCTGTTTCAGCAGCGAAACCTACGACGTCAGTGTTGCTTTCTCGTAGTGGTTTCGGAGAGCACCCCAGACTTCCTTTGCCATCTTGGAGGCCTTAATAAGGTTCAGCTGGCTATCCTTCAGAAGTAGCCCAATCGTGGCTCGGGCCTCCTGGTCTCCGGTGGTTCAAGCTTCAATTTCCGCCGCATTAGCACCCTTGGTCGTCGCAACTCCCGTCGAAGCACCGGTCGTAACACTCGCCGTAGCACCCGCCGCCGCACAGTGGCACAATTCTGAAAAAAAGACGGTCAAAAACATTTACACCCCTTTGTCATCATTTTATCGAGTAGGTGTCTTCAGAAGAGTTGCTCAAAATGTTATTCTGCATTTTTTGAAAAAAAACACGCCTAACCTTTCATAAGGGCTCAACTACACTTTCAAATTCTAACCTTTTCCAGCTATGAGATAACCAGTTGTTGTCTTCAACAAAGTTGTAAAGCAGGTAATTTTAAGAAAAGTTACTGAAGACACAAAGTTATTAGAGCCTAAAGTTAAAGAGATATAAATGGTTTTTTTTCAGCACTACTTTAAAACTGGTTTTTTAAGATAATTAGTACTTTGTTCAAATTTGACGATTTCAATGTGTTCTAAGAAATGGTAGATATTAATAAAATAAACATTTTTGCTGAACACAACAATGCTCTCTGATGACCACATTTTGATATATGGTGATTGAAGTATCTGTGTGACGTCATAATCAACCGCCTCAAAAAGGGCGGGCGGGTCCTGGCGGGGTCTAAAACATATTGCATTTGAAAGATTATCTTATTAACAATTATTCCTGAAATTTTCAGCGTTGAGGACTGAAGGGTACCTAGAAAAACGTCAGTTTCAAATAGTATACCGATATTTATGACTGTCTTTTTTCAGAATTGTGCCACTGTGCGCCTGTTTGAATCCGATCACGTACCGCCACAGGTCATCAGGAACCAGCAGGAGCTCGACCTCCGTGCTATAGCTGCTTCCATTGAGCTTCGGAACTCCAAGTCGTTCCATTATTGAAGGGTTGAAAAAAATTTCTTCGAAGTGGACAAATCTTGACTCCAACTGTTGATCGGTTGCGATGGTTACAGCCCTGGGCCCATTACTTATGGCAGCATAATTAATCATCAATTAAAAGAGAGATTTGAGCAATAAAAAATGAAAAAAGTGCCACTAAATTATTAAGGCCTGTGCCAACAAATAATGTGTGATCAGCATTAAAAAATTAGGAATGAGCAATAAAAGATGAGAAAAGATCTTCGGATAATCTAATTGTGACCGGTAAATCTATCAAATAAAGCAACAGCTATTAGTATATGTGCAATTAAATATGGCAGTATTTCCGCCAAATTATGTAATTTGAGCACTAAACTATTCGCATATGTCTCTTTAATTTTGTTGGATTTTCCCATAAAAACAGTAAAATGAGCAATGGATAAATAAATATCCATTGCTCATTTTACTGTTTTTATGGGAAAATCTAACAAAATTAAAGACATATGCGAATAGTTTAGTGCTCAAATTACATGATTCGATGGAAATACTGCTATGTTAATTGCACATATACTAGCTGTTGCTGTTATTTGACAGATTTACCGGTCCATTGATTATCCGAAGATCTTTTCTCATCTTTATTGCTCATTCCTAATTTTTCAATGCTGATCACACTTATTTGTTGGCACAAACTAATAATTTAGTGGCACTTTTTTCATTTTTGGTGCTTTTCTGAATTACTAAGTGCAGGTAAATATTTTAGCCATTACTTATTGGAAGGAAGTGAAGAACGAACCGATCACCTAAAGCATATTATGCAACGATCGATTACATTTTTTATTATAACTCATAAAGTTTTTAAGCTGTAAGCGAATTTTAACTTGCTATACACTTGCTAAGATGAGTTTGATACGACATTTGATAGCATGTATCACAAAAAGTAACACAACTCTCGAACTCAGAAACTTTCGAGGGATATGGAGGTAATGTCGTTATTTAAGCACCAAATTGGGTCTATTTATAGATGCAACTTCGTCCCATTCGATGGATTTATTAATAAATGCAGTCTTCATACGTTTTATTTTCTAATGTTCTGAATAATGGCATTTCCATCTGTATTCATTTAACTTAACACAAAATTTCACAAAACAAACTAAAATAAAACTGCTTCAAAATACTTAAGTGATGTTCATATATGATTCACTAGCCATTCAATAATGAAAACATTGTTATTCACTATATAATGATTTAGTTCTTTTGATTTGAGTTTTAATGAGCCACTTGAATATAAACAAACGCATTTCCTCATAAAATCTTACCAATAACAACCTTTTTACTACATTATTGATACAACTATAAGTTGACTAATGTTGTCTCAATTGCTTCGGATAACATTTGTCATTCTTATACCAAAATGATTTTGTTGATTATCATCGCTGGACTTATGACACTTTTTAAACATAGGCCGAATGAAGGAACTAGGCTAACATTACATCTCGTTACCTATTCATTTTCATTTTAGACTAAAGACTGTATTCGATGAAATTTGGACACACGCAATTTTTCGTAACTTTTTAGCGAGTGGGTAAAAATTATTGAAATTTTAACTGAATGTATTTCATTGTGTTGTGTCAATTGTTTGTAATGAGTTTCGTGAAAATCGGTCGAGTGATTTCAGTGATGGCTTCGAATGAAGAAATAGTGCGCCAACAAATTTTGGGCACTCACTTCTCATCGATGGATCGGAAAAAAGCTCGGAATCGCACATTCAACCGTATCTCATGTGATCAAAACGTTCCAGGGCCGTAAGACAATCAAGCGGAAAAATGGTAGTGGCAAGAAACGTGGCACATCAAATCCGGAGAAGGCCAGGATGGTATTGAACCAATTTAAACGTTATCCCAACATTTCGATCAGGGATGTTGCGAAAAAGGCGAAAGTTTCAGTTTGTTTTGTGCAAAAAAAACAAAGAAAAGTTCTGGATTACATGTGTACAAGGCCCAGAAGGCACCAAACCGGAGCGATAAACAGAACTCGGTGGCCAAAACTCGTGCAAGAAAACTGTACAGGGAGTGGCTCACAAAACGGTTCTGTATAGTGATGGACGATGAGACCTACATTAAAGCTGACACCAAAAAAATGCCAGGACACGAACAGTACGTCGCCATCCCTAAGTTGGCCGTTCCGGAGAGTGTATGGAAGTAGAAACTGTCGAAATTCGCCAAAAAATTCCTTGTCTGGCAAGCGATCTGCGGATGTGGCAAAATGAGTCAGCCGTTCATCACCTCTGGGACCGTCAACGGACAAATCTACAAGGACGAATGCCTCCAAAAACAATTTCTGCCCTTCTTGAGGTCTCACGATGGCCCGACACTGTTTTGGCCGGATTTGGCATCTTGCCACTATGCCTGGCCCGTCTTAGACTGGTACAAAGATAATAATGTAGTTTTTGTACCAAAAGACGTCAACCCTCCAAACACTCCGGAACTTCGCCCAATTGAAAAATTTTGGACAATTATGAAGGCAAAGCTCGTTAAAACGCCAAAACTGATAGAAAATGAACTTGAACTAAAGAAAGTGTGGTTAAAAGTAAGTAAGCAAGTCGGTCCTATCATTGCCCAAAATTTGATAAAAAGGGGACAAGGCAAAGGTGCGGGCATTTGGGTTGGGAGAAGAGGTACAATAAACCAATGATGTCAAAACTTGACCATTTAGTAGTGCTTTATTTCCAAAAAGTTTGAAAAGAATCGGGCTCAAGGAAAATTTTTGGTGACCTATTTTGTGTGTCCAAATTTCATCGAATACAGTCTTGACTTTGACGATTATCAATCTTCTCTTGAAATTGTCGGTACCATTTGCTTTCTTCTAAGTTTCGAAGAGTTAAGCGGAAACTAGAGCCCAGTTTTGGGTCAGCAGTTTGTCGTAAAGCTTTCGATCCCTTGGTTTTACAGATTTAGCTTCTTTGGTGCTTCGTTTTGGCTGCCTCTGCTTCCGACGAATCAGCAGTCCCATTCTCTCCGTGGCACGCATAACATTAGTCACCGAAGTACTCAGCTTTTTCGCCACATCTCGGACTGATGCTGAAGGATGACGCTTAAAATTGTCCCTTAACTTTCTGTGGGTTGTAGGGTAAGTGGGCCCGGTGTTCTACCCCGTCTCGGGGAATCTTAGAAAGAGCACTGTTGTTGATACTTCCGTAATGCTGTTTGGACTGCTCCGACGCTCAAACCTTCTTTCTTAGCCAGTTTTCTGATCGAAAGACCACTGACGATGCGCCGTTTGTGCACAATACGTTTTCTTTGGTCGGGAGAAAGACCACGCATTTTCAAACTTCCGTGGGGAAAATTGAAAAAAAAAATGACAACATCAGTTTAATTTGGATATAAACAACAGGACGTAGCCAAACGCTGGTTGAATACTGCACGTATTTGGAATTGACGGTTGATCATTAGTGTATTTATAATTATCGAAACAGTCTATATGATGCCAAAAGAGCATTCGAGTTACATACTGATGTAAAATTTACAATTTTGCAGATAGTTTTTACCGTAACCCAATAAAAGAACAAGTTTTCACTTTATTAAATGAACAGTATTTTTTCCCTAGGCCAGATGAACAGCCTTATCTGAAGAAACAGCAATCAGTTGAAAAAATCAGAGTAACACGGCGATTTAGTGACAACCGAAGTTCATTTCGCTGGATGAAAACAGCTCATTACATTTTCGCCTGTTTGTGTATCATAATGAAGCTTCAATGAATCAAAAAGTATTTCTTATCTAATCTAAACCAACGCAGCCAATTCTTGAAAGCATTCTGGAAAATGATGGTTATTTGAATACATAATTTTTCTTGTCATTGGCCAGGCCAACTGCGTAGTATGTGCCTCAGATAGGATTCCAAGAAATAATGCGATTCCAGAAAGATCTAAAATAGCTCTAATACTTTAAATCAAGGGAATTCCCGACCAGAAGCGTATAACATAAACAAATCAAAACTATAACAAACCTTGTTAAGACTAACTGATTATGATATTAATTTGTTAAAAACATTTTTGTCTGCATGATTGTATAACAAATTTATAACAAATTAAGATATAATGCCCTGGGAGACACAATCTTCGTAAAGAAATAAATTAATTCTGACACTAGCTGATATGATTTTGCTTCATCGTAACAAAACTGTTACAAAGTTTGTTTTGTTTTTGTTATATCTGTATCATAGTTTGCTATAATTTTGTTAACTCTTGAGGATTGTTTGTTACAATTTCTGTTATTTTAACAACATCCGCGATCTGAATTCTTACAACCGCTATTATTAAAACAGCGTAACTGATTAACAAAACCTGAAATAATTTTGTTGTTTCCTTCCGGTCGGGAAGGAAGAAAGCGTAAACCTCCCGTATCAAACGCTTCCATGTAGAGTTAAAGAGTGTTATAAATTGTACTTTTTCGTTGGGAGCATAGATGCTAGAAAGATAAGTTCATGCTCCTTTTGCTTGTGGGTGAACTTCTGGCATTTTGTCCAAAAGCCTGGCAATATCTCAGCCTTATCTTGCTCACTTAAATTGAAATTGAAATTTAAAATTTACTAGGTGTATTATATTGTTGTTATAAAATAGTCCACTAATACAATAAACGCAGAGATTATCTCTCTCTCTCTCTCTCTTTCTATCATTCCCCACGCAACATTTATATAAAGTTGGATCTGTTTGGGATTCATAGTTGGAAAAATGAAAATGAAGGATGAAATTTTAATTCTCAGATTACCCAACAAACATCAGTGCTGAATAACCGCTTGTTCAAACAAATTTGGCGAAGTTATTAAGTTTTATAGAAGAAAAAGCTGAACAACTTCACCAAATTTGTTTGAGCAAACAGTTATTCAGCATTGATGTTTATTGGGTAATCCTTTGCTTTGACCCACAAGGGGGACTTTAAGGGGGGATATACAGTTTGGATGACCACAAAATTATTTGTTTTTTTTTTTGCATTAAAAGTTAGTAAATGTCCTGTAAAGTACGGTCCTGAAACTTTTTTTTCAGATCAGAACTGCGACCAGGAGAGCCGGCACAAACAAAATACAACAACTTTTTCAACGCACTCTAACGGCCGCCATTTTGTTGAAAAAAATTTGAAAAAAATATTTTTGTATACTATATGGATACACTTACAATTTAAAAAAAGTTTCGATAGGTTTGAGTGAAAACTTCCCCTTGAATTTCTTTTTTCAAAAATGAGTTTTTTTTCTCGTTGTAACTCCGTTGTATATCCCTCCTTAATTCAAGAAACTTTAAAAGCAAAGCTAACCGTTATAAAGAAGAACTGTTCCTTCCTAAACAGACCCTCCGCGTCCTACTTCTTTAACAAAACTTTAGCCCCTTATTACGTTTCAGTATCTGTCCTGAGTAACACTTTACGATGACTCTTGTTGAGTTCGAAAGTTCTGATCCATAGCTTAATAACAGGTTGTTAGAGTTAGTGATCACGTCTGCAAACGCACATTTAAACTATAGTATATACTTGAATTTTCTGCACCTAAAACATCATGAGTTACTCACAATCCTGACCAAAACACTCATTCTTTTCGATAATGAAGCAAACAATAAGACTATTAATGATGCCAACTGTATAGGTGTATTTGACGGCTAATCGATGACAATTAGAGAATAAACAACAAATAAATTTTCATATTGTCAAGCAAATGAAAACTGCACTTTCAGTCGTTTCCTTAAATTATGAATATGGGTCATTCCATATCGAGTGACCGAGGAATGCATCGACCCTCTTCGATTCGAACCAAACTTGGCTGATATACTTGTTCTAGGCTATTAATCAAAAATCCAAAGTTTTAGACCAATCGGTGAACCCCTCGCCCTATGGGCTGCCCCATTTTTTTGAGATTTTTGAAAAGTCAATATATTGTTTATTGAATATCTCGATGAATAAAAGAGCTACAAACAATGTTAAATATTTTTCTTAAAGAAAATTAAATTTGCTACCAAATTAATATTTTTTATATTTTTTACAGTGTTGCCAACATTGTTATTTTTGTGGTTGAAATGTTAAACTGCGTTTTTCTCAAAATGCCCCCACTTTTTTTCAATTTTTATGGCTACAATGTGTTTAGCAGACTTTTTTACATCAGAAACACTTGTCGATACAAAAAAATTTGCTCCGTCATGGAGATATTGATTTTTAAACATTTCATGTCTTAAAAATTTGTTTTTCTACCACTCTTATATAATATTTTATCAAGGCGGATCTAACAAAAAAGCACCGCTTAAATTTAAAAAAAAATAGCAGTTTTACATGGTCTACTAATTTCAGTGGCATACTGAGTAGAATTTCGGTGCTCTGAGAGGTTGAGTGCGAAGCACGAAAAAGTGCATTAAAGAGAAAGAATTATCTGTTCCTTCTAACGCCAAGAAAGGCCATCGTGTTTCATAAGACATAGTGCGAGAGTAAAAGCGTTTTACCGTGAGGGAGGGATGCCGATATGCAGATTTATCTGGCACTGCCAGACTTTATGGCGAAAAGACAAAAGAGAAACCCTCAGAATGCCAGACTTTTTGAAATTAGAACAGATTAAAAAAGCGTCATTCAATCCTACTCCACTAAAGCGTTAAGTGATCTGCGTGACTGCAGTCCTCGTCCACTGAAAACGATTCGCAGCAATTTTGATACGAATGGGTAGTCAAATCATGCAGCATTGGTCAAATAGTGTAATTCCACGCTTGACTGTTACTAAAGAATGCGAGTATACGAGTCAAAAACGACTCATTTGCGACAACATTAGTAAAGCCGTATCAACATTTTGTAAAACCTATTTAACCCTTTTCAATTGCTAGTTCAATTATTTACATTGCCAGATTTTCGCCAGATTTTTTATTTGTGAGCATGCCAGATATTTTCAAAATGCTAATGGTAACCTCTGCGTGTGCGACAGGCGAGTAAAGAACTGGCTGGGGTAAGAAGGAGTGTAAAAAGTGTTCGAGCAACATCTCTGTATCTCAAGCCAGTAGCGATTAGTGCTAGCGAACCTTAGCGAAACACTCTGCGCCCACCAGAGTGAAGAAGCCGCATTTGTTGGGAAGCATGACTGTGACATTTATTGCAGCGAAACAGGAGAGTTCTACCGGTTCACCAGGACAACCTGACCGACGGAGAAGTTCTGGTTGTGGCCGACTTATTGGAAAAATTGTCATTTGTTTTTCAGGTATTGCATGAACATTTCCTCCTCCTCTTTCCAACAACTGTAAAGATTGATATGACTAAGGATAGTGACAATCATGGTTGTAAAACATTTGCAAACTTGAAATAATGTCTCAATTCTGTATAGATCTAAAGAAGTCTGATTAAGATTTTCATAAATAAAGCATTGACATTAATACTCAAGTCTACAAAGTCAAAGCGAATAAATTTGCGTTAGTGTTATTAACGCTAACACACATGAAACTTTTCATTTACTCTTGGGATAGTCGTAAAAGGGTCCACGAACAGATTTCGACAACCCTTCACCCGTTGCCTATTTCTCGCAAGAAAATACCGCATTGAATTGTGTTATCATTTCGGATACCTTTGATCACAACATAGCAACCTTTCTCGTTTAGAAGAAATTCATAGAATTTCTAAATCTCAGTTGACTGAGCTGACAAAAATTTATTAAGTTCTCTGACGGTGCGGGCTCAAGTACAAAAACAGGTTTAACATCTTGAATTTACTGTACCATCGAGAACACTTTGGCGTTCCAGCTGAATGGCACTTTTTGCAACGGCACACAGAAGGTCCAAGCAATGGATTAGGTGGAACTCAAAGCGATTAGCGACAGAGCTAGTCTTCAAGAACAATACTATACAAACTCCAAATGATGATAATGATTGGGCACGCTGTAATTGTAACTGAATGTGAAGTTTGTGGCATCACGGCAGTGCAAGCAAAAAAAAACATTTAGCTGGTCAGATTTGCTAATGCTCATGCCACTGTTTTTATGAAGAGTATTTCTGAGCTCAAAACGGATACCATTTTTTTGATCTGATTGTGGATTAAAGATTAGAAAAAATAGGAAATCTGTAAACCTGTTCTTGAGTTAAATCGTGACAACCGTTCCATGTCATTTTATTTTTTAGAAAGATAGATAGATAGCTTGATGATCTCGATTGACAAAAATGAATCCTAGCATACGAATATCTGTTTAGAAAAATAATCACAAATTAAAACGTGATATATAACACTGTAAGATTTTTTCGAATTGAAATCTGGCAATAATATTGCTAGCACAACTACCTATTGTGATTGTTATTAGACCCATTTTCAGAAACACTTTGAATATGTTAACACTATTTTGAATTTTAATGCATTGAATATTAAACATGAAATGTTTGAAAACCAATATCTCCATGGCGGAGCAAATTGTTTTGTATCTGATAAATGTTTCTGATGTAAAAGTCTACTAACAGACATTGAAGCCATAAAAATTGAAAAAAATTGGGGCATTTTGAGAAAGAACGCAGTTTTCACCAACCACAAAATAACAATGTTGGCAACACTGCTAAAAATATAAAAATATTTTTTTGGTAGCAAATTTAATTTCCTTCAAGAAAAATATTTAACATTGTTTAGCACTCTTTATTCATCGAGATATTCAATAAACAACATATTAACTTTCCAAAAATCTCAAAAATGTGGGCAGCCCATGCATGAGGGGTTCACCGATTGGTCTAAACTTTGGATTTTGTCAGTCATGCCTAGAACAAGTATATCAGCCAAGTTTGGTCTCGAATCGAAGAGGGTCGATGCATTTTCTCCGGTCACTTGAT
>JASCZW010015572.1:0-20270 GCA_034211315.2 Aedes japonicus | reverse complement strand
TCAAATCAGCTGTTATTACACAGAGGACCAACAGATGATTCTTGGGACTAGCATACATCCTCAGTATGTTAAAACTGGTGATCTCAAACTAAGGTAGGGGAGGATGGTACAAAATGCACCGTTTTAGCAATATCGTGAATTTCTAGGTAATTGAAGCTGAAATATAGGAATAAGTTATTGAGTATGGTGCATTACGATGTTTTCGTTGTAGATCAAATGTGATTTTAATTCTAAACGATGGTTTTTCATGATATTTTAAACCTTTTCCAATATGATGCCAAGACGACTTCAGGGTAAAATGCCCGTTTTATTGCTCAATATGCACCCTAAAATTGGGTTAAGACGCACCACGACACTGCACTATGGTACGAATGGACAAATTTCGCGACAAAAATCGCTAACTCAAAAACCATTAACTTTAGACAGATGATGTCTTCTGGAGATTTAATTTTAAAAATAAGATCAAGGTTGGTCCTTTTATACTGATAATAAAATTTTCAACTTTTTATTCATATAATTTAGAGGTTTTTTTTCGCTTGAACAGAATTGTAGATATTTTAATTTAATGAAACTTTGCATATGTAAATACATAAATACAATAAGAAAAATGTACATAAAATGATGTAAATAAATGTAAGTAAACAAATGTGAATGTGTTAACACAGACAAACATACATAGCACTTGCAGTTTCTTTCATCGATTACGCATTGAACATCCACTTCAAATGTTTCTTAGTTGGTAATATCGCCACAGATAGCGCGTATACTCGATTTTCTTACGTTTAACGTTAACACACTACCGCCATCTATTCAGCTTAATCATCCATCACAGTGTGCTGAACAGAACGCACAGGTGTGTAAGTGACGATGATTTGTAGTGTCAAATGTTCGATATGTTATGTCTGTTTGTCTGTGATTTATTTTTTTATTAAAAAAAAGGAGATGGATTAATATAAAAATATAAACATTTCATAAAAAAAAGTTAATGGTTTTCGAGTTATCGATTTTTGTCGCAAAATTTGTCCATTCGTACCATAGTGCACTGGTATATTATGCACCACATTAATGGGATAGCATGCACCGCTTGTAAAAAGTAAAAACACAGCCATAAAAAGTTACTCATTAGCGGTGTAAAGTTGCAACATATCGCCACGTCCTCTTAGCTCTGTTTGGTTGTCAAGCAGCCAATGGCTATAGAATAAAGACGTTGCGTTAAACGTTGTGATATGTTGCCAACTCCTCATTATATACACGCTTAGAAAAAAGTACCCAAAGGAGCAGTTAAATGTGGGTAGCACGTTGGGTTTGTTTGTGTTTATCTACCATTGGGTTCAAATTACTTACTTTTAAGTAGAATTTTACCAGAAGTAAGTTTTGTATACCCAACATTGGCTTCATACATTTAACCGCTCCACTGAGTATTTTTTCTTAGCGTGTAGACGATATACATAACGACACAGTGCGTTCTGCCCCAGTTTTAGTTTCGCATGCTTTTGTCTAAATATTCTGAAAATACGTGGAATTATAGTGAAGTTTTGACACTATCTTGATGTTTTGTTGTGTGCGATGTATGTGAAGTGGATTTATTATACACCATGGATATTAACGCTTGTTAAAAGCTTATTTGAATAACACTATTATTTACATGTGAGTAACAGTCGGGACAATTTCTTAAATTTTGATCATATTTGGTGTATATAGTGCCTTAGTCTACTACCAAATTATGAGCTATGCTGTTTTATTTAAAATTTGATAAAATATAATTCCATTAAATCTATAGTTTTAAAGATTTGAGCATATTTATTGAGTGGGTCATTCTATCCCACCAGTGCATTTTGTACTGTTCTCCCCTAATAATCGGCGCCCGCCTCGACCGAATGCAGCTCATAAATGAAAAGGTAGGAATGTGTTGACGCGAAACTCGCTTTAATGGAAGCCAAGACCACCTGCACTTTCACGAAAAATCTTTTGAATGTTGGATAACTGGATTGGGGGGCAGCAGGTTTCTTTTTAGTAAACGAAAAACTGAATTCACACGGCGATTAGTAAAATATTTTAATATAGTACCGATATCTGATTTGAACCTATTTATATCAACAGTAAGGATACTATTGGAGCCACTCACAAAATCGAATAGTGATTTACTTTCTCAAGGATATGCTGGTACGACGAGCATGGCCAACCAATATTATGGATCTCAATTAATTGTGATTGTGATGCTCGAAGCAAACTTTTTTTCGTAAACTTTTAACTTTTAAAACTTTATCAAGAAAGGAGGGGCTTGTGAAAAACAATCTATGCGAATGAATTTAAAATTGCGATTGAGAGATTTGGTAAAAACAAGAGTGCATAAATTAATTTCGTATCTACTGACAACTATATGCTGCTATTAATGTTCAGGGCGGAGAGATATCAATATCGCCAATTCACTCAATCGCTATGTTTTAAAATGTATTGGACTGATTATTATTATTTGAGATAACTCAATGCAGATGTCTTCCGAATTTGGCAGATCGAAAGGCATTCGGTGTAGACCTATCTAGTATCTCATAACAAGACGCTTAGAGGTGGACCGGAAAATTCGATGATTTTTTCCGTTTCCATGGGAGAATAATGTTTTGAAAGATTCAAAGATTTTTTTTCCTTTTCTATGGGAGAAAAACGAACCGACACCGTCGTTGAATTAATTCATGTGCGATGGTTCGGCGCTTGTTCATAAATAGAAGAATCTTTGTAGGCAAACGGACCACCGGATAGAATACATACATAAGCACTCTTTTACTGTTTTGCATGTCAATAGCATAAAACAAGAAAAAGTGGAATAGGTTCATTAACAGGAAATTCATCAATCAAATACATACCACCAAAAGTCGAGAGAACTCGCATGAACCAAGAAGAAAGCTGATATCAATTTCGATGTTCTATTCTAAATTTGATGATGTTCATTCTGCTCTCTGTTGGTGAATTTAGTGCATATTGTGTGGATTAGTACCATAAATGGATATTTGAAGATTTAAAAGTTAGTAGTAGTATAGTTCCAGCTTTTATTGAAGAAAACAGACGAAAAAACTCAATGAATGCAGTTGAAATAAGCACGAAGTGAATATTATGAAAAATGAAGATTTTTCTCGAATTCGAACAACCATTTTAATGTAATTCAATGATGCACCGATTGGGTTTCATACTATTCAGATACACTCCACTTTATACGACGACACGATACCATGATTGCTACTTACACCGTGTCAAATACGACGTTTCAAGAGATCGTGTTTCACTTGGATCATATCAGATAAATTGGTTCAAATTTCAACACTCCAATGTATCTGAACTATTGACAAAATATTGAGGAATTGTATATGGAACGCATATGAATTTCTTTTCGTCATTACCCATATTATTTGCTAATTACTCGTGTATTAGGAATGCAAGTAGAAACAATTTAGCAGCAAATTAAAGGTTAGTTAAAATGACACAAACCATAAGCTGTAATCCGCTAAAACTCAAAATGTATGTTTGTTAAAAGCTAACCACTTATTATTTGAACAAAAATGTTCTATTGATTGAAACGTTTTTGCGGTGTTGTTTTGTAAATATATGCACTGAAAATTTGTTTTCGTAAATTAGCTTTCACTCGTTTCTTAAACATGGATTTTGTACTTAGAACAAATGTCTCGTAAATAGTCATCTAACTTCACAGCAGAAGAGGCAATTAGCTGCATTTTATTTTAATATGTATATTATTTAGTATCGCATTACAACATTGTATTATTTTCATCATATCATCAATGCATATTATTATAATCATAATAAAATTATTTATTAAAAAAATAAATAATAATAAATAAATTTCATCTACTTCAAGGTTACAGGAAGTTGATTCCAGATAGTACAGATATTTTATTGCATTGTATCACGAGGTGTTTTTTTATTATTGTAGATCATTGAATATAAATAAAATTTTTGAATGCTCTCCAATTCTACTGATTATGTTCATCCACAGGTCATGAATACATACATATTTTTTAATTTTTAATGTATAATCAAATGTTTTATGTTGTATTTGATTGCAAAATGATCTTCACATTCCAGAGTAACATTCATCTGTCACTATTATTATCATTATTTGCATGTGTCTATTAATACTGTTTTAATTATTTCATCTCATTTTTTAAAAATTACAGGATTAATCCAGCATTAACTTCTAACACAGAGCGCTGATTGTATTTTGTTTAAAGGTTCTGACTTCAACTGTTACATGTTATTGAAGATGCAATTGGACAATGGAGTGGACGGCCAACCGGAGTCTAAGAGGGGATGTGTCTATCATTCATGATTGGTACATTTTACTCCAACAGTTGTACTGAATTTGCCGCGCCTTTCTAAAACAAACCATCTAGTTTTAATTGTCCAACCATCTAGTTTTCAAAGTTTAACTGAATTGCGTATTTTTTTATTCGTTTTATCGGATCATATTGTTAGAGAGATTCAATTATTCCCGCAGGTATCGCGTACGTGTCTCTGCTTACGGGCCTGCCCAGCCCTTTTGGCCCTTCATACAACAGTATGTTGAATTTAAAACGGTAACAAATCATGATCTTTCTGTTAAGTGGAACCTCATGCAGGGCAAGGCCCACGAACCTTTTTGTTCAATGTACGAAATGAATCTCGTAATGATAAACCCATTACTGCATCTCTTCAATCGTACTTATACATGCTGGTACTGCTGCTTTGGAGGGTTGAAATCTTTGATTTATCCCAATATAAAAATTAAAAAGCGCTATCTAGAGTTGTAAGTACAAACTTAGTACAATTCAAGTAACTTCCCGAATAGAAATGGTGATGTAAAAAATATTTGCAGACATCTTCCAAACATTAAATTTGAATGTGGGTTGTCGTATTCTAAATGTATTCAGAGTTCAAAGTAACGCCCTAGTACATAAAAATACAACATATTTAAACTTCACATCAAAAACAAACGTATTGATGATGTTAAATTTAACATCAGAACACGTCTTATAAAACTAGAATCTAGAATTACATGACAATCAAACGTTATGTATGTGTGAAATGTTGAGTACCTAAGACATCTAAACACATCTGATGACATTATAATTGGCCGTTACCTTAGAAATAAACTTCATTCTACTGTAAAAGACTGCAGGTCTACAGCATTAAAAAACTTCTTACAACATAAGAATAAAACGTTACAATAGAATCAAAGGTCTTTGTGAAGTAAAATGTTGTATTCATAATAAGCCAGAATACATCTTGTGTCATAACAATCACACGTTGCGTTGAAATCCATGTTCTTATAGATGTAAAATTTTGTACTCATAAAATATCGGTAAATATCCGATGCGAGTAGAATTAAGTGGGAATCGTATATGTTTTGGCGATATTGGTGCATATTTACTTTATGTATTTTACTCAACACCCGAATAAAAATTTACCTTAGCCTAACATGTGATTTTGATGCTTTCAGATTATTTGGTTTTAATGTTATTATCTACAACTGAAAACATCCGGAAACGATACACCGTCACGTTTTTCTACATCTGAATGCATCATACATCATCTCTTTTATTGGATAAAATCGACACTTGAAAACATATGTAAGATGTTTATTCATAACCTTTAATACACATGAAAACATCAAAAATGCTTTGACTGTGCTGTTCTATTCAAATACATTTGAAAACATCAATATACTTTGATATCTTAAAACATCAGAAAAACATTTTATTTGAATGTCAAAATTGACGTCAAAGGGACATTGGATTAGAAAAAAATTGTTTGAAAATGTCTGATGTTAACATCATGTTACCTTGCCTAAATACAGCGAAATCGATCTGATCTCTAATGTTCAACGTAAGATGTACATTTGAATTTCATGTTGATGTAGACATTGAAATCAGACATCAGCCTGATGTAAATTTTTATTCGGGTTGTAACGAGTCACCATGAGTTAGTGAGATTTTCCCAAGAATACAGGTCCGAGCTTCATTCCAGAAACATTAATAAATATGCTGAACAACTCCTCGCTATTTGTTCCTTTTTTTTCGGACAATGAATGAATGTTCTTTTTGTGTCAACAAATGCTTCGTGCTTTTGACAGTTACACGAGTGGCATTGAATACGAATGTAGCTTTTTGAAAATTACAAATCTATTTCGTTGCAGAAAACATCTCTCTCTCTCTCTCTCTATAAAAAACAAGCTTTTTAAGTATGCCGGATCAATATGTTAAACAAATATGTCAATATGTCAAACGAAGATTAAAATATGTTAACACAGACAAAAATACATAACATTTGCAGTTTCTTCATCGAATACCCATTAAACGGTCAATTCAAATGTTTCTTAGTTGGTTATATCGCCACAGGTAGTACGTATGGCCGTACACACTACTGCCATCTGTTCAGCTTAGTCATCTATCACAGTATGCTCTACAGATGGCGCAGGTGTGTTAGTGATCATGATTTGTAGTGAAAAATGTTCGATGTGTTATGTCTGTTTGTCTGTGATATGAATGTTATTAAATTAACAGAGATGAATTAATATAAAAATATAAACATTTTCATAAAAAACTCTAGTTGTTACGGTCTTTGGTGATAATTTTTGATGCTGCTGATCGAAAATTATGCAGAAAAAATGCACCAAATTGCACCAACTACCAAATTTAAAAAGATTTTTTCCCTAAAGGGGACAAAAGGGGACAAACAATTTTGCATAGATCTTGTAGATGGAAGTTTCTACTTTCAGTTCACGTAGTCTGTGTATGCAAATATTTGCAAATAAAGGAATAGGATATCTTGCAAAAACGTATATTTGTTTACACTTCAACCCCTACAACTTTTCTAATACAATAACTAGCAACTATCTTGTATCTTCAAAACGTGCGTCATTTCATACCCTATAAGTCATCTTTGATCATTTTTAAAATTCAAATTCAAATAAAAAAGTTACAGCAAAAAAACTGTTTTTTTAAGTTCGACCCTAAGGAAAGTTATAAAAACTGTTATAAAACGATACGTAGATGAGATAGAATTAAAGTTTCTTGCGCAAAGTTGCATTAAATTAAAATATCTACAATTCTGTTGAAGCAAAAAATCCTCTAAATCATAAAAATAAAAAGTTGAATTTTTTATTATGAACAAAAAAGGACCACCCTAGTCACAACCCAAACCAAAAGATAGATCTTATTTTAAAAATTAAATCTCCCGAAGACATTATCTGTCTAAAGTTAATGGTTTTCGAGTTATCGATTTTTGTCGCGAAATTTGTCCATTCGAACCATAGTGGGCTGGTGTCATGATGTTTGGCTTTGATATCGGCTTCTCTCCATGCCGAGTAAACGCCCTACAGCAACGTGGTTGCTTCGCGCCGACAGCAGTAGGCTACAGGCAATGCTGCAGGTGGCAGTGTTGTTAGGAAAAACAGTCCAATGAGCCGTTCGTTTGGATTGTAATCAGTTTTAGCTTAATAACTTTTTCCACAATCTTTAGATAGCTTTGCGGTCTTCGAGAAAAAAATTTCTTGAAAAATTTTCAACAAAAAAAATTGGTTTACTTAGTTTTAGATGGCAACGGGTCACCTCGCCAGTTTATTCTATGTAAAAGTAAGTTTTTCCATATAAAATTAAAACTTCGAGCGCAAAAATATAGTTTCACCGATTGAGCTGAAATTTTGCACAGTTATTATAAAATTTAGAAGGCTCACAAAAATTAATAGGGACTTTTTCTTTCATATGTCCGTGTCCCAGGCTAATGGGTAGTTTTGTCAGCGCGGGTGCAGGTAAACTCATGAAACATCGGCAATTTTTGTCCATTTTTTTAATGCAATAATTTGAACATTCAAAACAACCAATTTGATTTATACAAGGTGTGGAACTGGCGAGCTGAATGTATTGAAACAACGCAATATGCACGGAAACTAATAATTATCTAAAATGTATTGCAATGCATAAAACATACTGATTCAATTCATACATTTTATGCGTTACAGTGATTTTTAAAAGAATAGAGCGTAGAAAGGAATGTATAATATGCGTTTCAACATTTTCGATTTTCTCCGTGTACATTGTGTTTCGGCTCTGTTGAGTTGTTTCTAACGACATTCGAACCCTACCAAATAACCACAGTGGAAAAAATAATGGTTTATGAGTATTTTGAAATGATTTGACTAGAAAGGGAACACCTTTTCAGTAAACAACTCTCGTTCCAATCCAATATTGGAACATTGTACCGGAGAATCGAGCAAAAATCTCATTCGAGAATATAAAACAGAGTATTTTAAGATTGTTGCAACACAGCCATTGTTTTTTTTCTCATTTTTTCAGGTCTCGATACATAGCCCGTATGCTGCAGAGCTTTTTAGTATTCGTTGCAGTTCTGTTTTTCCATTGATTTTCATTCTCGAGGAAAAAAAAATAAACATCCCCTTCAAATAACGGCTAATGATCGAATCTAGTGGAGCTCGTTCGAAGCAGCCGGCTTCCGCATCAAAAGTCATATGTGGAATGGAAATGAGGAAATGTTCGAAAGTTAAAAGGACGGAAGGAAAAAAATATTCTCTCCTCTTATTGGGTTCGCTTTTTTTCCGGCCCGGTTCAATGTTTTCAATTAGAATTCTTCCTGCGACCAAGAGGCTAATGAAAACCTTTCCGCTTTATCCTGTGCCTTTATTGTATGTATGCAAATTATGCTGGAGAATGTCATTCGCTTGGCTCGTGTGACGACTTGGGGTGGTTCATTTCGAATGAGTCGAATATTTTCCTTGGCGTAAGATGTGAGCTTATTTATTTTTATTTTTAAGATAAATTTCAATAGGTTGAGAATTTTTTATATCACACAGGTTACCTCTCTAGGAAGTATGTCGCCTGATTTTTTTCTTCAATATTTCTTCCTTCTGTTCTGTTCCGAATGTCAACAACAGTAGCATTGGTGCGTTCATGCAATGCGTACTTCTATCATCATCCTCGAGCAACGGTCAGTCGTCATCCATCGAATGTTTTCTGCGTTGAAAACAGACAAATAGAGACATCAGAAAGCCGCTTCTGGCCATCAATATCCACCTATAAAAGCGTGTGCCCCGGTATATTCAAATGAGATCGATAAGTGTATGTGCATGTGCTCTGTGCAAACACAAGAGAGTACGCGGCACGCTCTTATGGGTGGCCACTTGCCACTGGGTGATTTCAGAATCTTTCGTCTTCGGTACTTATGTGTGTGCACTTATTTCGCGCATTGATTTTTTTTTTTTTTTGCACGTCCGATCATGGTGGCAAGAAAGAGTATTGCTAGGCTCCTGCGATGGTTCTCACTGACTGACATAACATCGTGCCGCAGGGTAGAGATATTCTGCATGGTAGTTCACATTTGTATGGGGCGGCACCGATTGGTGTATGATTAACGTTCGATGCGGTAAAATTGTCACCCTCAGGCTGACTGACAGCCGAGCCGAGCGATTGGGAGCACGTGTATTAGTTTCGAATGACATAATTGTTACGGCGCTCGATGGGGAAGCTTCCGGATCACGGGACGTTTGTTGGATAAAGGTGGGAAAATTGTGAAGCTTGTGAAGGATTTTTCATTTTCAACGTAATGCCTTACTCATTTCAGTCTCATGTCGGGTACAAACATAATGTTGTATGGCATAGAATCAGATATCAGTCCGTTGGCTCTTTTGGCACGATTTCAATAACAAGTATTGGAATGGAATCTATCGTGGGTTTACTATTATTTTATTAATATTATTAACAAGAAGTGGATTGTTTTTGACATGTTCAAAATAAATTTCAAAGTTATTGCATGATTTCTTGTAAAGTTTTCATTATGAAATCACTGGTAATGTTGGTAGTGGTGAAAGAAAACATATTAGATTTTATTTATGGAATTGAATAATGATAAACTGCTAGTTAGCACATATATGAAATTCAACCAATAAATGTTAGAACTGTCTGTACTGTCCACAGTTAACCAATCCTTATTTATTCCATTGCACGGCTGTATCAATAGGTACGGTTGTTCTGTCAATGCTTCCCTCAGTGAAAACTTGTTTGACGCAATTGACATTTAAGTGGCCCCTCCTTGCAGCTATCATTTCCTTCAATCGATAATTTTCCAAATGAAATCGGGGATTTGATCACTGTTCTGCAGTGAAATTCTAGAAGTCTTATTCCTAAATTGAAATCTTTCAAATTTTTACCTCACAATACCGGTTGTGAAGCATTTGCTCTTCGTAAAACATGGCTCTCTTCCGAAATCGTTCTTCCTTTTCTTGATTTCAATATTATTCGTCTCGTTCGTGAGGATTCACGTGGAGGAGGAATACTCTTAAGGATCACAAAGTGCTACTCCTTCTATAGAGTGAATTTTTTGCAAATTCCAGGTATTGAAGTTTTCGCATGTTAGGATGTTATTAACCCTTAGCATTGCTTCTATGTATATTCCTAGAGCCTCAATAAACCAAAAACAACTTTCAGATATTTATTCGGTTCTTCCTACTCCACGGTTCATCATGGGAGATTTCAACTCTCACGGTACAGGCTGGGGAGAACTGTACGATCATAACCGGTCCTCCTTGATACATGAAATCTGTGACAACTTCAACACGACAGTTCTTTACAATGGAGAAGTTACACGGTCCATCCTAAGCTGGCATTAGATAAGATCTCACACTTTGCTCGAATTCATTATCGTTGGACTGCACGAGAAATGTGATCCACCACAACTGTGTTCGAAAGTTGTTGAAGAAAATGATCCTCTTCCGTCTGGGCAAAGGGGTTGAGACGAACAACCTACTTTCAAATACTGAAAATGGTTTCCGCAGGGGTCTCACATTGCGTTCCACAGATATTCAGTGAGCTTTTGCGAAAAAAGAGTAAATGGCTTCTGTATTCTTGGATATCAAGTGGGCTTTTGATTCAGTATCTGTTGAAGTTTTTTCAGATAAACTCCATGCTTGTGGCTTTTCTTCATTAATGAATAATTGTTTGACAATTTGCTGCCCGAGAAACATTTGAGCTTTTCTCGTGGTAACTCTACAGCTTCCCGATTTAACTACATAGGTCTACCACAGGAATCATATTTAAGCCCTATTTTGTGTAATTTCAATGTCAAAGACTTTGACGGTTGTCTCTGTAACAACTGTACCGTACCTTAGACAATTTGCCTACTTGGGCTCTAGGCCTAGGTATCGAATTCTTTCCGCAGAAAACTGAGTTGGTAGTATTTTCTAGGCAGCATAACCCAGCACAACCGAAGCTTCAAATTTGGGGTAAGCCGATAACTCATTCTATGTCATTTAAATATCTTGGGGTCTGATTTGATTCAAAGTGCACCTGGAGATCCCACATTGAGTATCTGAAGTGAAAATGCCAGCAAAGGATCAACTTTCTCTGCACAATTACCGAGACCTGGTGGGGAGCGGATCCACAAGATCTTCTAACGTTGTACCGGATAACGATTTTGTCGGTTATAGAGTATGGTAGTTTTTGTTTTCAGTCAGCACAACATCAAACTGGAACGTATTCAGCATCGGTGTCTTCGTATCGCGGTAGGTTGCATGCACTCGACTCATACCATGTCTTGAAGTGCTGGCTGGCATGTTGCTATTCTCGGATCGGTTTACAGAATTGTCTCTCCGGCTCCTCACCAGGTGTGAAGTCATGAATCCTCAGGTAATCGAATACTTTGAGAAGCTCCTTGAGTTAAATCCTCAAATTCACTTCATGACTTTGTACGATTTGTACATAACACAGGATGTCAGCCCTTCGCCGAATATTCCCAATCGTGTTTGCTTCTCCGACTTCAGCAGTTCGGTTCAATTTGATTTATCCCAGAGCATCATTTTCCTATGATTGCTCCGGTAATATTTGCTGCAAAGTTTGGCCATGTTGATTCCACTAAATCGTTCTTCCCTTAGGAGTCAGCAGGTTTTGGCATATATAATGAAATTCATAGCGCCAATCGTAAACTTTAAGCTCCTTGTTCCGTATATGTCACTGAATTAGTGGCAATACACTTTAATATGATAGAAATTGTTGCCTCACTAACACCGGATCAGTATTTCATTTGCACGGATAGTTTCAGTTCTATAGAGGCTATGCGCTGCTTGTAACCGATAAAGCACTCCTCTTATTTTCTCATGAAACTACAGGAGCTTCTTAGTGCTTTATCATCGCGTTATTTTATCATCACCTTTGTATGGGTCCCTCCTCAGCATCGTCCGCTGGCTATTGCCGCGGGTATAATGGGTTTCTCAGGTATCCGGTTCAAGCTTTAGTTGGTGACGGTGGCTCTTCTTGACCTTCTATTCCTGAGTTGTAAGTGTGAATAAGGGCGTCTATGTAATGTTTTGCTGTACCTGTTGTGGACTCCCAGTACCTCTAATTTCCCCAAAAGCTTTGAGAATAACTTGTGTTGCCTCAAAAGCTCTCCTTTTTATTGTATTGGCCTCCATAACAAAAAGGGCACCATTGCAGTTCGCAGTTCTACTCGCCCAACGCCCCCGGTTGGGTGAGGGATAGAGGACGACACACACACACACACACACCTTTGTATGGGTCCCTCCTCATTGTTCTATTCTGGGCAATGATATAGCGGACTCGCTTGCAAAGGTAGGCGTTATGGAAGGCGATATCTACAAGGTTACCAGGACGCAGATCACGTAATTTGGTCATGTGCTGAGCATCGTGAAGTGAGATCTGAGCTTTATGATTCCCTTCGGGCTCGAGGTAGACAACCCAATGTACCGGTTCGAGAAATTTTGGCTGTACGTGATATGGAGTTTAAGAAACTGATTCATGTGTTTTGACTAACAATAGCCTTAGACTGTAGTTAGTTTAGCATGTATGGTTACTATTAGTTGTTTTGTTATCTATGTTTGTGTGTTTATTGTTCTTTCTCAAAGATGTTCAAGTTAGAAGGAAAGCAAAAGTTGTATAGTTATAATTTATTTTTACAATTCAGTATTTCAAATAACTGTATTATGTAAACCAAACTTAAAGTTCCCGCCCATCTTTGTTCTCGGGACTGTCGCGAGGAATCGGTTATATCGCCCTAACTTTAGTTTTAAGATAACTGATATATATGAGTATGAAACATTGGCTCTGTAAATTTGATTCGATTGAGCCTGTACAAATAACGCAATTTAAAAAAAAAAACTGTAACCATAATAATACCAGAGGCACGAGGAGAAGCGAGCAATCCCGGATCATAGTGTTTGGCTGGTGCTGCGATAAACCAAGTGGTAGCGATGCAAACAAATTTCAGGGAAATTTGCCCTGAAATATGCTTCAAATGGAGGATACCTTCTATGGTGTTGGAAAAGCTTTTACACGATACTGTCTAATTATCTACGATCGAGGTGTAACAAACGCCCCTGCGTGCATTGGGCACCCATAAAGTCTGTCCACGTACAATTTCGGTGTAGATTTTGAATTATTTCACGGATCACTGAAACGTTTCAGTTATATGACAGCTGCAACTGGTACAACATGTTTACATTTTTGTTACATTCCGAATGGCGTCGAATAAAGTGGAAGTGCGCAAACGCATTTTGTACGAACGGCGGCAAAATCCGAATTTATCGGTACGCGGTCTTGCCAAGAAACTAAAACTTCCGAAAAGTACCGTGTTTTGTGTTTGTGAATCATTTGACCAGCGCTTGACTGAGAATCGAAAGGTTAGAAGTGGAGCAAATCGAAAAGTAAGCTCCCGACAAATGGAAGGTGGTAGCCATTATTAAGAAAAATCCCATTTTTCTGAGCAAAATGGGGCTCGCAAAGTTGGGAAGTAAAAATCAGACGTCCAAAAAGTGAAGCAGAGGCAAGGACCGAAGGCTTGCAAAGTGAAAAAGGTGCCCAACCGTGATGACAAACAAAACTTCACTGATGAAGTTTACAGAAGCAGATAGTTTCTCATCTCCATGCGAAGCGCTAGGAGTGGACAGTAATTTTATTGCTAGAACGCATAGACATGAAGAGAAAGTGTATTGATAGTTCCGTATAGGGCAACGGCAGGCTTTGAAATTGAAAGATACAAGTTTGAAAACGAGCGGAGGGCATTTGAACGGTAATATCCAATCAGGCACATAACCCTTTGTCTTCACTCCAAAAAGTTGTGCCAAGGATCATAACAGCAATTTTTGCAAACATTTTATTGTATCATAATGGACGACGAAACATACATACTCGAAGACTTTAAACAGCTTTTTATACCACAGCAAATGCTGAGCATTTCTGGACAAAGAAGGTGTTCAAATTCCTGAAAGGAAGTATTTGATTTGGCTGGTCGTATGTAGTTGTGGTCAAAAATCCAAAAGTTTCGTTTCTACCGGCACTATCAATAAGAATGTGTACGAGAAAGATTGTCTGCAGCGGTTGCTAGCGTTTATCAGCAGCCACGACTCTCCAGTTATGTTTTGGCCTGATTTGGCGTCTTGTAAATATGCGAAATCCGTCCTGGAATGGTATAAGATATAAGAGGTCAAATACGTGCCAAAAACAGCCAATCCACCAAACTACCCAGATCTTCACCCAATAGAGAAATACTGGGCTCTAGGTAAGCGGAAACTCTTCGAATTTTAAGAAGAAAGCAAATAGTACCAATTATTTCAAGAGAATATGAAGGATTGTCACGGTGAGCGTATCTGAAGATACCGTACGGAACTTGATGGTGGGTGTACCACAAAAAGTTCGAGAATTTTACAGAAAGAAGGATTTACGTCTTAATCAACTGTTCCTAATGTAGATATAATTCTATTTTTGTGAAATAAACAATCGGTTTTGTAAGAATACGTTTAAATTTTGTTTGCCGCTATTATTTTGGTATCCGAAATTTAACGGGGACAGGCTTTACTATGATATGATTGAAATTTCGAATGATTTAGAAAGTAAGGTTTTAAGACGCTTCAAGTTGTCCTTCGCTATCTACAGTCTGCTGAGCCTAGAGTACAAGCTAGGTTAACAAACGTGCTCAAAATGCCCGCTTCAGCTACGTTCAAATCATTCGGCGGCCATATCTTAATGGTCAATCGATCGAAATGAACAGACAACATACAATCGAGACTACTTATTAAACATGCTCACACAGCGTGACGACTCACATTTCGCCATTTATAAGAAGCTTCGTTGCCCCTTGTGAATATTTAATATTTACAAATGGTTATTTACAAAGTACCTGGTCATCCATAGTGCAAAGGAATTCTGGATCAACAATAGAAAAGGGCCTATCAACATTTGTAAACAAGCACTTCTGAGCCTATTTCCTCGCAAAGCGTAGGCCACCCACACAACCAATACCATCATCATGTAGGGGAAAGTTTCTCCTACACGACGATTCTGGAGGTTTGCGTGTATAGCCAACGGCTTGCGAGAAAAGGGGCTCAGAAGTGTTTGTTTACAAATGTTGATGGGCCTTTTTCTATTGTTGATCCAGAATTATTTTACTGGAAACTTACATCTCTTTGAGCAGTGATGAACTGAAGAGTATCCTCCCTAAATTTAAACATTATTAAAGAGGCCACCGGTCGACTAGATTAAATATTCGATGTTCAATTTATCGCTGAAAGAGGATTCCAGCTTACTTCATGATCAAGATGAAGGTGAGCTTAGAGCAAATAAGTATATAACAAGTTTTCAATAAAATAGAGGAGAGATAACGGGTGACAACTAAAATTTTGGAATTTCTTTCTCAAGCTGTAAAAAAAACATACTGGAAGAAGATTTAACTAATTGAAACTAAAGATGCATATTTACACTGTCCATTAGTAAAAAATATAATGAATACTTGTAAAGGGTCCGTGTTCGGCGAAGCTTCCGTTTAATGTCGGAACAGGAGCGTTTTACGGCCTAGCTGTCAACTTTGCAAATGCGTCTGTTGATTCTATAAATCAACTGGTTGCAATTCGTGGCCTTCTAGTTATTTTTGAACACCAAGTAGTCCAAAATCCTGAAGAAATCTTCGATTGTGCGAAACTGAGACAGATTTGTCAGGTTGTGATTTTTGGGTACAAATGGGATCAAATGCAGGGCCCTTGCTTGTCGTGCCGCAAGGGCTTAGTAGAGATTATTGGTCAAGACCCAAAGTTAAGAATCAGTTCCATTGCGGAAATGTCATATCAATTAGATTTTCCACCTGCTGCAGAGGATCGTGTGCCTAGAGGTCACATTAAGAATTTTACGATTCTCATTAGGTTCGTAGTTGCAGCGCGCTTAATGGATGCGCAAGTTTGTCTACAATTGCATCAAATGAGCGGTAGGCATACATATAGATTAGATTAGATGTCTTTGACGGTTTTCGCCCCAAATCGTATTCGGAGTTGGCAGCACCCTCTCAGATTACAACGAAACTTTCTGGGCGTGTAGACCATGACTAGATAAGCCACTTTGCATGCTTAGTTTCTTCATTTATTTTCTAGACTGTCTTTTGAAAAGGGCTAAACTTTTTTTTTATCGATTTTCGATTTTATCTAAAAAAGTGTTGTATGGGTGATTATCACAAAATAAGTCAAGTTTTAAGAAAACAAAATTTTCAATATTAAAAATTAATTTTCAGTTCATATTATTATATCCCTTCACTGTATATATTTTCTTATAGGGTAGGGAACGGCTTCAGCACCACAAGACCCTATTCCAAGCATGAGGTAAACACTTCGCTTTCACTTTACTCAATTTTTGAGTATTACTGTATGTCTCTTTTCTCCTCACAGATATATTACTCAATTTCGTTAAAAAGCGGATCAACTCAATTTTTTGAGTAGACCCACTTTTACGAAAATTGAGTGTGCATTTCCATGAGAGAAAAGAGATAGAATATAATTGTACTCAAAGATTGAGTAAAGTGAAGCGAGAGTGAACGTTAGCCTACACGCTCATTTTTTGCAGTATGGTGCTTCACAAGATGGAGCAAAATATGAGCGTGGTGGCTAACGCTTACCCGTGTTTGGAATAGGGTCCCGGGGTGCTGAAGCCGTTCCCTACCCTATGCCATTTTTTTATCATTACCATTACCGTTCATCTTTGTCATCATTATTATTATTTACTATTTGTATCATTACTCGTGATTATCGTGATTTATATATAAACTTACAAATATTTTTTAATTTTCACCTTATAGGTTAAACATACTTTTAAATATTATGTCTTATATGTTCTTCTTCTCCTCTTATGATTAAGAAGCTGCGTTCTATAGATTTAATAAACTTTTTCAGGATACCTCAAGTCAAGTTTTTGGTGAATTAAAAACGACCGAAAACTTGTTTAAGCGCGGAACCACAGAATTCAACACTTAAAAAGCATAACATTTCTTGCATTTCATGATTAACCAAATGCAGATCATATATAATAGATACGAATGCTTGTAAAAAAATGCACTTACATAAATATATATACTATTATATGAATATTTGATGGGAATGCGAGGGACCATCAGGACACCCGATTGAAGCACTCTGGATGGGGAGTGTGGGAATGCCAACTCCCCATTGCTAACAGTTTGTAAATAGAGAACGGGCTCTTCTCGAGAGTGAGAGAAAAAGAGATAGAGAGAGAGAGAGAGAGAGAGGGAGAGAGCGAGAGAGAGAGAGAGAGAGAGAGAGAAAGAGAAAGAGAAAGAGAAAGAGAAAGAGAGAGAGAGAGATAGAGAGATAGAGAGATAGAGAGAGAGAGAGAGAGAGAGAGAGAGAGAGAGAGAGAGATAGAGAGATAGAGAGGGGTGGAGAGAGGGGGGGAGAGGGGGGGGGAGAGAAAGCTAACATGCACCCTCTCATTTCTCTCTGAACTAATTTGTTGTTGAGCATAGCGACATCGGAAAAATTCCAAAATTTTATATGCCACCCGTTACTTAGTCGGTTGATGCTACCACAAATAAATAACTTAAGAACTTTCCATTAAAAGAATGTTGGAAAAAGCTAGTAGACAAGGAATCAAAATTTTGCTTTTGCCATACTGATTTCCTTGTAATCTTCAAATGGCGTATGCAGTGTCAGTTTCATAACAAATGTGATCAAATTTCATACGTCTATTGAATCGATGGAACGCGACATTCAATCGAATTGAACTTTCAAAATTTGCATCAGTATATTTTACCCACAATATTGTTTCCACGTGTCAAGTTGTTTATGCAATTTCATTTATTATTCACACACTTAGCAAATAATATTAACTTTGCGCAGTGGCGATATCGTAACCAATGAGGTACAACCGAGGTGCGATTATTGCTAGTCGAAAACCACCAAACTCGGTTTAATTTCAACCGAGTTTTTACCTCTTCAACGCTTCATAGTCTGTTCGGTTTTCGTTAAATTTTTACTTTCTCACAATCTGTTAAATTTACCGAAAACCGCTATTCCGCTATATTTACCGAAAACCGCTACATTAAACCAACTATTCTGGTGCAATTATCGAATTTGGTTCTGGGATTTTGGTTGAAATAGCTTCGAATTTCATAGTAATAAGACCAGTTTTGTCAGTTCCAGTGTTTATTGTTTATTAAATTCCAGGGTAGAACAGTGAGCGCTTGCCGGATGCATTTCCACAATATGTTGTTTCAGAGAACTTCTAGAAACTTCCGTAACAAGAGTTGCATCGTGGAAAACTGCTGTCAAAAAATGTCTCACTGACTTTAAAATCAATTTCAAGCAGGAGGTTCTAGAATGGATTTGTGAGCCAGATGCATAACCTGCAACGTGTTCATGGCAGTCAAAACAGATTATAGCGCATGATGCCTGCAAATATAATTACAAAACTAATTTCAAATACTTACAGAAGATTTCTACTAAACGTGCATCCTCTTGTTGTAGTTTCTAAGGATTTTTTGTTCCATTTTCACCCCTGTTATTGCCGGACAAAAAAAAACACAGTACGGAGAATTTTCGCAAAAAGACATTCGCGCCGCACACGCGAGATAAAGTTGCTGACGATTTTTCAGACCTTACCGAGTCAGCAAAAATAACCGAGTTTTTCGGTAAACATAGTCGTCGCAGAATTGACTGGAAGAAAAGTATTTCACGTGTACCGAACGCTTGAATATCCCTGCTTTACCGTACTGTTCGGTACATCTTTCATTTTATCTGTCAAATATATCATATTTTTAGACATCATGATTTTACTGGTTAAGCTGAACAGATTATCTACACGATCTTCAAATGATCTAAATTTGCCGAAATTGAACCTATAAACCAAATAATGCAGCCAAGATGTACAGAAAATAGTCACACGTTATAAACTAACAGGTCACATAGGTAAAATAACAATGATTTAACAAGAAAACGGTGGACCCAATGTTAGGGACATATTTTTTTCTATGTTCCTAACTATGGCCTGTTGTATGAAAAGCGTAGTAAAAATGTTGTTATTGGTAACATTTACGATACAAATGTCTGAGTTTCGGTTGAATGTTTTTCATATGGCTCATTTTAACACAAACTAAAGGAACAAAATCTGTGTAGAGTGAATTATAATGTTTTGATTCCCGAATGGCCGCTAAATCATATGTAAAAATTACTTAAGTGTTTTTTAGCAGTTTAAGTTTAGTTTGATTTATGAAATTGTTTTTTTGGGTAGAGCGAATACAGCTGGCAACGCCTTGAATCAGAAAATCAGCAAAAAAATCGTACCTAGACAACATTTAATAACAAATCCATCGAATGGGACGAACTTGCATCCATAATTAGACCCAATTTGGTACCCATAAACCGACATATACATCCATATCCCTCGAAAGCTTCTGACTTTATAAAACGAGTTGTGTAACTTTTCGTGATACATACTACCAGATGGCTTATTGAACATATTTTAGCTAGTGTATAGCTAGTTAAATTTTGTTTCCAGCTCAAATACTTTATGAGTTATAATAAAAAATGTAATCGATTGTTGCATATTAGGCTGAGTTATGGACGACTACCAGGCAACTGTACCTCTGGGCATGACTCCAAAAAATACACCCGAAAACATTATATATGGAGTGATTGGTTCGGTTTCTTGTTGGTAACCGATGTGGCTCGGTAGAAAATTGAACCTAGTTCGGTGTTATTTTCTAAGTGTGTAGCTTGGAATTAGAATTTCTGTGAAACTGTCTTATTATCCATTTACACCGCCCTATGATGGTGAAATTGTATGTCATTTCTACCAAGATATCCACACCCTTGTATTATTTCTTGAAACATCATATATTCTGTTGAAGTTTCCCTGAGCGGACAGGGAATTGTACCCTCATCCATCGTTTTAATATAGTAGTCCTTTAAGACTTCGTGATGACACCAGGAA
>JASCZW010015571.1:0-20282 GCA_034211315.2 Aedes japonicus | reverse complement strand
CTGGACAAGCGGCAAGAGGTCACAGTAGAGACGTGGCTGGGTGATTCAGTGGTTACCCAATCTGCCTGCTTAGCAGATGGTCAGGAGTTCAATCCCAGGCCCGTCTCGATTCCTTGCCGCCATTTGTCACTTGCCTCTTTCTATCACCTCTAGATTTAAAATAAAAATGCACTTTCTTTCATTGATCTCATCACTTACCACAGTGCATCCATGATCTAAAAATAATCTTCCTCACTAACACAACTATCCCTCCCTCGGTGATCACTGTCTCTAATAACAACGATTGTCAAAACTAATCATCCTTCCCTCGTCCCTAAAAAGACCTCGAGGAGCTGGCTGGCGTTGGTACTGATCTATAAATAGAATTAGTGAACTTGTACACTGAAGATGTAAAGCTTCTTCCAAGCTCATCTATGTGGTTCTTTGTGCAATTACGCTAGTTCTGTTCAGGAAACGGAGTAGCAACTACAAAACGGCACGTTGTTTTTTTTAAAGAGCGAAGAGGCATCAGAAGGATCTTTTTAATACCTGCTGGTTCGCGAAGTATAAATGGTAGGCAATGTACAATCACTTAAAGGGTGTATTCGATACAAATGGCACACCGAAATTTTTTCTGGTAACTGGTAACTGGTAACTGTTGAATCGTACGAGTGAAAACCCTGAAAATTTGAGCTTAATTCATAGTATATTGATTACATCTGTCAAGCTGCATAGATATTAGTACAGTAGTTCTAGTCATGTAATCGAAAAAACTTACAATCAAAATCCAGAGGCGTCCCACCGATGGGCCGCTGAAAAACTTGGACTTGCAAATACAACTGTGTCTCATGTGATAAGAACCTTAAAGGACCGTTTGAGTGCCCAAAGTAAGGATGGAACTGCTCATAAAAGTGGTCCAATGGTTAGTGAAATGGCCACGAAAGTGGTGCAACAGTTCAAGAACCGTCAGAACATGTCAATGCAAGATGTCGTTAAAAAGTCCAAGGTGTCAGTAGATTTTGTGCAGAACAGTATGAAGCGTACTGGATTACATGTTTACAATGTGCAAAAAGCCCCAAATTGGAATGTCAAGCCCCAAATTGAAACGTCAAGACGAAAACCCACGCCAGGAAACTTTACACGAGGCTACTCATCAAATCGTGTTGCATCATGATGCATGACGTTTCTTACGTCAAGGTCAACTTCCTGAGCAAGAATATTTCGTTGCCAAGTCTACCCAGGTAACCAATAAGCAGGTCCAAAACGTCTTAACGGCAGCCTATCAAGCAATTAAGTCGCCTTAAATGCCGTTTTTGGCCCAGTATACGGCTGCTTTTACTGCAATGCTATGATAATGCTTCATTAATGCTATTTTGCATTCGAAACGCTTATTACAGGCTATAAGCATTTAAATAGCATTTGAAATTCACCTTTACAACACATAGCATTCGAGATACTGATATAATGCTTGTAGCATCTGAAATACAGATTTAGGGTTGATTTACTGCAATACTAATACTTATTGGTTACCTGGGTAGGTTCCATGTAGCAAAGGTCGTTCGAAAGAAGAAATTATCGAAATTTGCAAAACGTTCCTGATCTGGCAGGCGATTTGTGGATGAGTTGAAATAAGCGCACCCTTCATCGCTTCCGGTACAATCAACGGTGTGAATTACAAGGAAGAGTGTCGTAAGATGCGTCTCTTGCCATTCATAAGGAAGCACACAGGATCAACTATGTTTTGGTCTGACTCAGAATCCTGCTACTACGCTCGAAACGAGTTGAAGTGGTACCGAGGCAACGGAGTGAATTTTGTGCCAAAATATGTTAACCCACCAAGTTCACCAGAGCATCACTCTATTGAAAAATTCGGGGGAATTATGAAAACTATCAAAACAGACCTGAAGTTTAAGAAAACTTGGGTAAAAATAACAACAACACTGAGAAAGTCGGTTGTACCAAATTTGGTGGGTAGAGTGAAAAGGAAAGTCCGGGAACTTGGGATGGGAGATGAAATTGAGTACAACAAATTTTGTAAACCATAATTCATAAGCAGTTTTTCATTCCCTGCAAAATTTAAAGAAACTCCGATAATCGGTTTAATTTTGGTGAGTAATTATGTGTGTGCCATTTTTATCGAATACACTCTTTACCAACCAAATCTCCTGCCCAGGAAGCTGTTTTGAAATCTGCCTCAATGAAGATTCCGCCGTTCATTACCACGCATTTTCAAACTTCTCAACATTTTTTCGTGTTAAGCTTACTGGATCGTATTTTGTCTATCGTCGAGTTAAGACTCGTCATCGCTGCGATTTTTGGCTTCCGATTTATCTCTGATTCAGGCTTTCTAACAATCAACGAACAATTGATTCTTCACGGCGCTTGCTTGGACGCCATTTTGATAACAGTAGGGTGTATGTTGAAATCAAAAAAATAAGCTTAATTCTTTTTGCACAATCCTACAAAATGAGGGGTGTTCAGGTTTGTGAAATGTACGATAAAAAAAGGGGTTAAGCTTAAGTCGACCAGATTTGGGCCATTTGGAATACTAGGTACTTTCCTTGGAGATTCATAACCACTATAAGGTGTTCAGTTTATGAATTAAATTTTATAACTCTGTGATTTTTTTGGACAACAGCTTGTAAATACACTTATTCTTGAGATCTTAAAATCGACCCTTTGTGACACTGGGTGGTCTTTCAGATGATCCGAAGCAACTATTATAAAGGTAAATCTATGAAATCAGTCTCAGAACGTTCTGCATTTTTTTTCTCGCTAAAATACCTAAACAAATACCACTACACAAAATACGAAATTTTCATATAAAAACTGACTCTCATGTCCCCTGTGTTACCTTCTGAATGATCCAAAACAACCTTAAAAATGATCATTATATGAAAATAGTTTTGGAGTTCTGTGAAGCCTGTCCGTTGTCCAATTGGCAGGCTCCTGTAATGAATCAGTTTTATAGAACGAATTACCTTTTTCCAGAACAATCCCACATGCATTCACTCTTATTTTAACCCAACCGATCATCACGTTTGCCTCATACACACGATAGAAATCTCCATTGCCATCACCATCACCATCGTCAATGTCCCCCCCATCATCCAGCCGCAAATCGTACATGACCCAGTGCCGGATTGGCCGTTATATAATCGTCACACATCATCTGGATGGAACGTGTTCAATTAAGTGCCCTTGCACCTCTAGGCTCCAGACATAAACCTCCGAAGCCTGTATCGAACCCCGTCTTTGCCTGCAAGACACATTCTTTACGCTCGGCTTACCTGCACACGTATGGAAAGCGCCGCAATAGCAGCGGTGGCACAAGTTATACGCTCCCCACAGTTGTAAATCTTTCTAGAGCAATCATAATTGTAATACAATAGCTTAGGCGTACCATAGTTCACTTATCTTCATTTCGAGTCATTGCAGCCGCAGCATCAGGCAATAGTGTACAGTGGCTATAAAACGGAAACAGTCTCCCACTACCTGTCCGTACCATACCAAACAGTAATACCAGTGAGCTGAAACAATTGAATTTAAATGTTTTCCCCGAAATGGCACGGGACTTGAATCGGGGAGAATAGCACGCTATCCGCACGGCCATCGCAGGTTGCATGCAGCTGCACCAGTAGAAGCACTTTTCAGCGCTGTCTGTCTAACCAAATAGCTCGAGGAGAAGAGCGACGGAAACCCCGCAGATGATAATGATGATTATTGCTGGTGGTTAAATAAAACGGTGCACGAATTCTATTGAATCCAACTGTTGATGCTTTGAATTGTGGCCAATGCGGCTCTTGACGAAGGTGGAATGAGAGTAGAAAAGGATTGGGTTTGTGAATGAATTCTTTGCACTTCCTCCCATGGAAATCTGCATTGCATCGCGGAAAAGACCCACCAGCAATGAGCAAAGTGCGATCACCAAACGATTGGAAATATCTGCCAACGGCAGCATGGGCAGATAGCTATTGACTAGCTTGGGATCACTTTTTCCGGTAGGCTGGTGGTGATTCCAGCTCAATATATGCACACCACCTCACCGTCGTCATCGTCGTCAGGGAGATTGGCTGGTGTGTCGGAATTGAGTTAATGCACGGCAGTGTTTGGCAATGTTGAAGGGAATAGAGATCTCTTTTCGCCAGCCGGGAGAAATTATAACTGTCAGCCTCGCACTCAAAACGTGATAAATGAATTAAGCCTAATAAAGGTATTTTGCTAGAGATTTAGAAACGAAAGCATATGGTTATGTGTAAGTAGTCGGATGTTATCTACCGGTGGTGGTCGATGATTGATAGACTTTGGGGGTACATTTTACGTGCGTCGTGTGTGGTTCCACGTTGATCAGTGAATGAACTTGGATTGTGACGGGACCAATGATTTGCATCGTACACGCGTGCATGATTTACCATGATTTCGTACCCTTTTCCTGAGCAATGGGGAGTACTCGTGCTTTTCAGTATTTCAGTATGATTACTCAGGGGCACCCTTGGGGTATTGATATTGTAATGAACATAATTTTTCGTAAATCCACTTACGCTCGTTTTGTAAACATAGTTTTCGTACATAATCAACATGATTAAAAAATTATAAGAAATTTTCGTATTGCTTGTCACCTTGCAAAATGCCATCATTACACCTTGTTTATACAATGTACGAAACGTCTTTCGTGCGTACTAAGCAATCATTGTTCGTCTTATCCCAAGAAACAAATTCTATTTTAAGGTACACTTGAAGAAGTTTTCAAGAATCATTTGATAAAACTAAATTTTCTACATAACATCAATAAAACAGCCATAAAACCCTTATAAGTTCGAAAAGGCTCAAACTACACGAGGTTCTCAAGACTATTTCCCAAGGTTCGCTTAAAACTTGATAGTTTTCTCGGTACTAACTTATAATGAAATTCAAGACAAGCTTAAAACTAGGATAAAACTACTACAAGTTTTGATAGTTTTATGATTTTCCTCTTTACGAACACTTGCAGTCCGTCACAAGTATGTGGATGTGAATGAGGACTTTTTTATGTTTGTAGTAGAGTGAAAGTTAAGGAAGAAAAAAAATATCGAAATACATATGACGTTTCTTTTCCAAAGTGGAGTATGTAAAATAATTGTAAAATTGACCATAAATGCATGAGTGCCTGCAATTGAAATTTTTTTTAATGCGACGTTCAGTTTATTTGTGTTATAACATAAAAACTCGAAAATTTTAATGCGCCACGTAATTATTGCTAGAACATTGATTTATTTAACAAAAAAAAAAATACTTCAAAATTCAACAATTCAGTTGAAAGGCTAATAAATTGTCAGATCTTGAATAAATTGTGTCTACAATCCGTTTTAAGTTACAAAATGTAATTTAAGCAGCAAAAATTGTTCGTAGCATTGGAAAAACGATAGTTTTGCTGCGTACATTTGCAAATGGCTACCATTCCGAGGAAATGCAGAATAGCGAACAGATAAATTGATCAAAACAAAAACGTTTTATTTCAAATTCATTCAACTTCACTTGAAAACAAATCATTGTTTGAATATTTTCTGGTCATGTTCAACTTGTTCGTCTTTCAGTTCAACCATTCGCCGCAGACAATGAAGGAACACAACGTCCGAGGCCCGCAGGTGCTCTTGTGGTATTTTATCACAGACTGCCGTCAGATGTCGCTTCACGACTTCCACACCTTCATGTTTTTATTCACAGTAAACTTTGACCTCCAACATATTCCAGACAGTGAAGTCCATAGTGTTAAGGTCCGGTGAACTCACCGGCCACTCTGAGCTCGACATTAACCCTGAAAAATGTTCCACAACCCCACACTCTGTAGCACTAGTTCCCAATGTATATTTTGGTAAATCTTCACTCTCCTTCAGGGACAAAAACCAGTGGAGCTCAGACATTTATTTATTTATTTATTTATTTATTTATTTATTTATTATTATTATACTTCATCTGACTATCCGTCTTAATGAATATTAAATATTGAAGGGGAAAAGCCTGTGAGCAAGGCGCAAAAACCCCATATCTTCTTATTACATATACATGGAGAACACAAAACTTCTTAAAAGTATACATAACACAAAATAAATTAATAACATGAAAATTCTAATTCGTGGTCTAGTAATAAAAGTAATTATCCTCAGCACATAAGTCAGGTCTCGTCAAGTCCTCGTCGAACATCCGCCAAAATTCCGAAAGTCTTCGCTTAAATGTTTCAACAGATGCATTGAAGTCGAACAGCAAGTACACCTGGTTGAACGTAGCTGACATAAAGCGGATGGGATCGTGCTGACCATCCAAAAGCATTGCGAGATTCAAGCATCAAGAAATCACGTTGGCGAAGTATTCGTTCTGGGGCGTATATATTCAGCTGCTCAAGGATCCTCGGTGAGTCCATATCGCCAAAAAGAATCTTGGCTACAAAAACAGATTGCGCAGTACTTCTCCTTTTTCCAAGGTTTCTATGCCTAGCAATCTGTATCGGTCCTCGTAGTGCGGTAAATTGAGCGGATTTTGCCATGGGAGATCCCGCAGAGCATACCTGACGAATTTCCGTTGGATTGATTCAATCCTAGCAATCAGATCGATTGATAGGGACACCAAACCACAGCATTGGATTCCAGGATCGACCGCACAAGAGCACAATAAAGGGATCGAAAGCATAGGGGTCACGAAATTCATTTGCTATTTTGAAGATGAATCCCAGCTGTCGGTTTGATCTGGAGATAATATCGTCATAGTGTGATCGAAAGGTAAGAGCTGGGTCAAGGATAACTCCCAAATCCCGTACTTGACGAACATGTTCTAAAGGCTGACCGTCGATGATGTAATCAAAAACAATAGGCTCATGTTTTCTGTGGAACGAGATGACGTTGCACTTGTGAATGCTTAGTGTAAGCATGTTTCTAGAACACCATTCAGCAAAACAGTTCACATAATGTTGTAGTGTAAGGCAGTCTTGAACGTTTGTCACAACCATATAAATTTTTACGTCGTCAGCATAAAATAATCGGCAAGCTGGTGGCAGCACTGAAGAGAGTTCATTGATGAAAATGTTAAAATCTGTATTCACATTAATCCGGACACCTTCAAATCATTGTAACTTTTGAAATATTGCACGAAGGAATGAAAAATTTCACTGTGGTATAGCTGAGAGTCTATGATGAAAAATACTATGATTGATGTTTACATTTCATGATTAGTATTCAAGATGGCGACGAAAGAAAAACAAGTGCGCGAGCGAATTTTGTACGGGCGTACGGCAAATCCTGACTTGTCAATACGGGACCTTGCAAAAACTTTGGATTTGCCTAAATCAAATGTTCACGATGTGCTCAAATCATTTTCGGAACGTTTGACGGTGGAGAGGAAACCCAGAAGTGACAAAAACATTGGACGCGCTGATCCTGTCATGGGCCGAAAGGTGAAAAGGATATTAACGAAAAAACCAAATCTCTCCATTCGAACGGTGGCTCGTAAAGTAGGGATGTCGCCTGGTTTTGTCCAAAAATCAAAACAACGTTTAGGACTTAAGTCGTATAAAGTAAAAACAGTTCCAAATCGCAACGACAAACAGAGCTTGACAGCAAAATCACGGGCTCGACGTTTGCGAATATTTGACGAAGTTTTCATGCGTTGTTATGGACGATGAAACTTATGTCCTGGAGGATTTCAAAACGAAGAAGTCATCGAAATTTCCCAAAATTGAAATTAGCACACTACGATCATGATTAGTTGTAGTAACTTGATTATGACTTAGCAAGTCATATTTATGTTATCTCAACTCAATGGTAACAAGTGTGCTACTAGGGTATGTCCTGCTCCATCCGTTTTCTAGTTGGACACAAGGCAATTAAAGCATTACGTTTCTTTTCGAGATCATTTTTTCCGGATAGCACTAGATTTCAAAAGTAACACATACATCAATTGACAGCCAAGACACAATGTAAACAAAGCAATGAGGATTCTTCGAATACAGTTTCGTGTGCAACGTTACAACGACTGTTGAAGCAATGTAGCAGTTCATTGTATTTTATAGCAAAGTCAGTATTATTTTTATCTAGTCGATATTTGAGAGGCTCAATCGCGTAAGATATACGGAGACAATATTTCATTATTTTTTGATAACATAAACATCTAAATATTACGTATAGTACCACTTGAACCGTTTACTCACGGTTTACCTGAGGTTAGAATGGGTAATTTTTTTTTTCTGGGAATGGATTGGGTAAAGAAACAAAGAAATGGAATTCTGCAGGCTTATCAGAGAATTGTCGTCAGCTCTAGGTCGTTTTGCAATATGTCAGGGCTCAATTTTTGTGTTCGGCTGGATATGGTTGCGATTCAACAACGATGAGACTCCTCAACATGTTGGAACAAATTATGTTCAAACTAATAAATAAGTTAAATTACAAACAAGATACTTATAGCATAAATTTGATGAAACACATAAATTGTCTGAATTATAACGAAGGTCGTGAGATCCCAACATATCTTCAGTAAGAACATAAAGTTGCCCTTCTTGGACTCTAGGGTACTACAAAGTTATGTTCTGGTGGAGTCATTATTCCAAAATTGCCAGAATGCGTTATCGATATCATTATAACCATTCGGCAAAGGTAGCTGTCCACGAGGTTATTTCGATATAGTTGTGCCTCTAACTGGTAGTGGTTGGACATTTGTCTTCATATCACACGGATTAAAACCACGATTTACGTGCAGGTTCTTAAGCCACGCACCTGATGAAACACTAGGAATGATAGAATATAACAGCCGTCCTAGATTTCCTGTACCTTAATCGGTTTGCCAACTCGAAAGCGTACCCTGATGTACTTGAAGGAAATATTAACTGTGTGAAATTTTTGTTTCGTACAATTTGCCTTCCTGTACGCCTATCTTTACGAGCTAGTCCGCTTTCTCATTGCCTGGAATCAACAAAGAGAGTCTATGTTTCTGTCATTCACGAAAAATCGATCGGAATAATCGATATTGAGATTTATAATATGGGAATCTTTTGTTTGCTTCTCTGTATACAATTTTGTTAATTACTGAAAGTTTTGGATAATGCAACGAATTGTTGGAATAATTTACAAGCGAAGAAAATCAAAAAAAAAAAAAATCAAATAAAAACATAACGAGAACATAACGAGTGTGCAACACTTGCGCCATCTTTCTTACACACTTTTATCTACTCTATCTTCTAATCCTTGTCGTATTTGAAGACCTTCCCTGTTTTCTGGAGCTTGTCCAGAATTCTTCTGGGGTTGGATTAGCCTCCTTAGGCATAAACACAACATCGTTGGCTTCGTACTACTTCATCACCCGTTTCGCGTAATGGCACGATGCTAGATCTGGCTAAAAAACAGAGCATTACCTTCGTGGGACCAGAGGATGGGCAGAAGGCACTTCTGGAGGCATTCTTTTTCATATATGTTGCCGTTGATGGTCGTTATGTACGGCTTGCGGAATTTGCCGCACCCATAGATCGCCTGCGACACCACGTACTTCTTGGCAAATTGGTCGACGTTCTTATTCCGAAACTTCTTCGGAATAACCAGGCGGGACTTGTCTACGAAAAACTCCAGATCGAGGATCTGCTTTATCTGGTATCTACTCGGAGATCAGGCGCCCGCTTTAATGTACGTCTCGTCGTCCATTACGATGCATTTCGGTTGCACCTACGACTTGCGGTACAGCTTCCTGGCGTAGGAATTTTGCACCGTATACTGTTTATCGGTTCGGTTAGACATCTTCCTTTCTGCTTCATTGTCTGGTGGGTGAATCAGACGGAAGAATTAATCTTTTTGGCCACATCCCGAAACGAATTCGGAATTCGGATTGCGCCTGAAGTAATCTCTCATCTTCTTTGTGTTACAGGGTCGGTCGTCTTCGCTTTTCTTCCGCTGCCAGCTCCCCACTGGGTCGTCTGGGTTTCCTTGAACGATTTGACCACACGGTTCTCGGCCGAATTGTGGATTCCCAACTGTTTCGCTATCCACCTGTGGGACTAGCCTGGATTTTTCACTACCGCGCCGATATTTTTTTGTCGAAGCACTTCTTGCTTGGAAGCCATATGCATAACCACTTGACAGATTGTGAAGATATTACACTCTAAACAAGTTCTACCCAAAATTTCATCAATTTGTACCCATTGAATGAATAGTTATACACAAAAAAGTGTTGCATTTATTTCGAATAAAAATACTTTATATGAAAATGATCAAATGTCAGAACTTTGGGGTCGTATCCACATTAATCCGGACAGCTGCAACTAATTGTAAATTCTTTAAATTTCGCTGAGATTTAGCTGAAAGTCTTAGATCAACAAGACAATAATTGGTGTATACATTCCATGCGTAGTGGTCAAGACAGCGATAAATGAATGGCACGTGCGCGAGCGTATTTTGTACGGACGTCATGCGAATCTTGACTTTCGGAAACTTGCTATAAAATTGGATTTACCTAAATCCACTGTTCATGGTATGCTAAAATCATTTTCGAAACGTTTAACGGTCCCGAAGAAACCGAGAAGTGATGAGTTCATTGGACGTGCTGATCCTGTCATGGACCGATAGTGGATTTAGAAGATAAACCCGAATCTCTCTGTTCGAACTGTGACTCATGAAATTGGAATGTCACCTGGTTTTGTTCAAAAATATGAACAGCGTTTTGAGCTGAAGTTGTACAAAGAAATACCAGTTCCAAATCGCAACGACAAATAGAACTTGACAGCAAAATAACGGGCTCGATTTTTGCTCTGCGAATAATTGACGAAGCTTCCATACGTTGTTATGGTCGATGAAACTTACGTCCTGGAGAATTTCAACGACTTAAGGGTTTCCAGGGCTAGTTCTCCATTCTGCTATGGAATGTTATGCTACGCTGAGCATTTCAGGATAATGAAGACATATAAATTTCCCAAAAAATAACTTGTTTGGCAAACAATTGCACGCGTGGCAGAAAAAGTAAATCTTTTGGCACAATAAACAAGGAGATTTACCAAAAGAGAACCTGCAAAAGCGATTGCTACCATTCCATTATGGCTAAACTGTTATGGAGTGGCACGAAGCAAATCAAGTGAATATTTTACTAAAAATCCACCACATTGTCCAGAGTTACGCTGAATCGAGAGATATTGGGCTCTGATGAAGCGGAAGCATTCTGGAATGAATCAAGGAATCAAAGAGATCATAAAAAGAGTTTGTACAAATCCTAAGATATGGGGTTTTCCGAAAAAAAAATTGTAAATACCGAGTTAACCTTAAAATTTTCATAATTTTTTTCTTGATACCGTTAATTAGTTTAAGTTACGAACATGACTTCCCAAGCAGGAATGAATAAATTGATAACTGGAATTGGTATTGAAGAGCGCTACATAAAGGGTGATACGGTCAAAATTTGGTCAAGGGAAAACGCGTGTAAATCGGTGAAATCGTTTATTTAAAAAATCAAATTAAATTTCTTTTTCAAGTTCAATTAGTATAAAATTCAGGAAAAATATTCAGTTAGGCTTCCGCTTTTCCAAATCCGAATTGCCGGGCCTTACGCTTGACCCCTGCCATCAGATTTTGTACAGCCACCTTGTCCACCTTCTTCGCCGCAGAAAGCCAGTTTGCCTTGAACTGCTGCTCGTCCTTAGCAGTTTTTTTGGTCTTCTTTAGGTTCCGCTTGACAATAGCCCAGTATTTCTCAATTGGGTGGAGCTCTGGCGTGTTGGGAGGGTTCTTGTCCTTGGGAACCACCTGCACGTTGTTGGCGGCGTACCACTCCATGGCCTTTTTACCGTAATGGCAAGATGCCAAATCCGGCCAAAACAGTACAGAACAACCGTGTTTCTTCAGGAAAGGCAGCAGACGTTTATTCAAACACTCTTTCACGTAAATTTCTTGGTTGACAGTCCCGGAAGCTATGAAAATGCTGCTTTTCAAGCCACAGGTACAGATGGCTTGCCAAACCAGATATTCTTTGCGAACTTTGACAGTTTCGTGTGCTTGAAAATATCTGCTACCTTTCCCCTTCCTTTTGCCGTATAAAACTCCTGTCCCGGAGGCTGCTTGTAGTCGGCTTTGACGTAGGTTTCGTCGTCCATTACCACGCAGTCAAACTTCGTCAGCATCGTCGTGTACAGCCTCCGGGATCGCGCTTTGGCCGTCGTATTTTGTTTATCATCGCGATTTGGAGTCACTACCTTCTTGTAAGTCGATAGTCCGGCTCGTTTTTTGGCTCGATGCACGGTTGTAGACGATACACTTATTTGCGGCATCTCGGAGAGATAGGTTAGGGTTTCGCTTGAAACTACCGGCAACTCTCTTTGTCGTCTCAGCGGCTTCCGATTTTCGATTTCCCCCCGATCCAAACTTCCTGGCTGTCGACAAACGTTCCCCAAACACTTTAATTACATTTGTAACGGTTGATTTGGCAACTTTTAGCGATTTTGCCAACTTTGCGTGTGATTAGCTCGGATTTTCGCGATGCGCGAGCAAAATATTGATACGCTGCTCTTCTTGCTTGGACGGCATTTTGACAACTGAAGAGTGAATTCCAAAATCAAAATAGGAGCAACATTCTACACACACACACCTTCATAATCCTGGTCAGTCGCACAGATGGATCGGCAAAAGGCTTTTAATCCACTATTCCACCGTGTCCTGCGTTGTGAAGATGTTCCAGATGTTCTCGAAGACCATCGAGCGCGCCGCTGAAAGCGGCCGAAAACCGAAAACGGAATACCCAGAGAAGGCGCGGAAGATAAGGCAGTACTTTAGGAATAACTCGAACCTTTCCACCCGTGACGTTGCCAAAAAGGTCAATCCGTCGAATTGGTTCGTCCAGCAGACCATGAAGCGGGCTGGGCTACGTGTTTTTAAGGTCAGGAAGGCGCCAAACCGGACTGACAAGCAAAACACGGTGGTCAAATTGCGTGCGCGGAAGCTGTACCGTGAGTGGCTGGTCAAGTCAGGCTGTCTCGTCATGGACGACGAAGCATATATCAAGGTGGATACCAAACAAATCTCCGGCCTCGAGTTTTTTGTCGGTACGTCCCGGATGGAAGTTCCGGAAAAGTTCCGGAAGCAAAAGTTGGACAAATTCGTGAAGAAGTACCTGTTGTGGCAGGTGATCTGCAAGTGCGGACGGTACAGCAAGCCGTTCGTTACAATCAGCACTTTAAACGGGCAAATTTATCGTGAGGAATGCTTGCAGAAGCGCTTGCTGCCCTTCCTCCGCTCTCACCATGGTCTATCGCTGTTCTGGCCGGATCTCGCTTCATGCCATTACGCCAAGCATATAATGGATTGGTACGGAGCGAAGGGCGTTAATGTAGTCCCGAAGGAGGCGAACCCGCCACATACACCAGAACTTAGTTCGATCAAAAAGTTTTGGACGATAATGAAGAAGAAGTTGAAGAAAAGCGGAAAAACATTCAAAACCGATGAAGCTTTAAAAAAACGGGGAGAAATTGTGTAAGGAAGATGGATAAAGCCTCGTCCAAGATCTCATTCAGCATTCAGCTTGGGGGAGGAAATTCAATAAATAAATTATGCCATAGTTAATAGTATACAAAGTTAATACATAGTTATTTAATCCCTGAAAATTTGAGGAGTATCCGATTAAAATGAATTTTTGATGATCATTTTTGTGTGTCTCATTTTTTCCGAGTCCAGTCTTTAGTACCTTTCAGGTATTCCCAGGTATCAGGTTACAAGTTTTGATATTCGAGAGATATTTTGCTTGCAATTCTTAGGTATTTTGCTTAGGTATTTTACCTCTTATGCGGTGATCTTAAATACCAAGGCCTGTTATTAAGATCAAAATTAGGTTTTCATATGTTATTTTCTCCTGTTCGGGTTCTGGCAACTAGTCTTAATTTTTCTTTATTGATTTTAAAAAAAATGAGAGGACCAAAAGCTACCTGAAAAAATGAATGTAATCTTGACTTTCGAATGTTTGCCATTCGTCCCTTAACTTAGTTAATTGCATACTGCAATAATTTTCACTTCATTGAAAATGCTTGAATATATTGATGTATATCCAAAAGAGTTATTAGGCATTTCACAACACCGTGCGCTATGAACCCAACCGAAGTATCGCAATTGTACTCTGTGAGCTGCCGTTCAATGAACATATGGTTCACAGGTGAACTAAAATTTCTGGAATCAACTCGCACTGCATTTGAAGGCATTGTGCGGCATGCGGTGAGTTGCATCAGACCCATCAACCTGGCCTGTTTCCACCTTGCCACGGTCGGTTGGTGCACAGAAAGGAACCTCTAGCGTAATAGATATTCAGCGATCAGGCAAAGATAGCACCACGACGTCAACGACGACGACGGCGACGCGTTTGAGCTAACGGTTTCCGTTAACTGGTTCCACGCGTTAATCCCGCAAAATAAAGTTAGCAAAAACGAAAAAAGAACACTCACGCGCTCGGTGACGGTGCGGTGACTTGGTCCAATGGAAATGCCCTGCAATGCCACCACTGACCGGTTAAAAAAAACTATAATATACCAACATAGGTACTAAACTGTGTGCGGCTAGAGTCTTGGCTGTGTAAGGAAGGAGTTCCAACAAATACCTTTTGAATATATACAGTGTGCCTATGTGGAACTCTCACTTTCATTCTCGGTGTAGAAGGAATCGAGGTTTCCGCCGGTCGTACGATAGGAACAGAGCGAAATCGGCGTCGTCATCGAATGGAGGTCTTTGGAGCAGCAGCAGCAGCAGCAGCAGCAGGGAATGTTTCGGACCTGTTTAGGTAAATTGGGTGAGCAATGCGCGCGCCCTGCTGATGGCCTAGTAGTGCTGCATGACCGGGAAGGTCCATATATTAAGTAAGAAGCCTTATCTCTCTTTCAAAAGACGGACTGTTGCACATGGCAAGAGCACTTTGTAGGTAGGCCAGGTACCTTACCGTGCGAGGAATTCTCTATTCTTGACCATCTGCGCGCGCTCGGTCGGTATTGTTTTTGTAATTACAATGTTGGCATGTGGTCGTCGTTTCCTCTCGGGAGACTGCAGCGGTCTCTTCGGGCACACAGGACCGGTCGGTTGCACATTCGTACCCATTTTTTTTTGCTCAAGCCGCTGCCGGTTTTAGTGGGACGCGCAAGTGAATTCTGCACATGCCAAGAGCAAAAACAACAACAACCACTCGAAGCTAAGTCCACTGCCGGCGTGCGAGGAAAATCAGCAAGATAAATAATGGGGTAATTCGATAAAACCTGTTCTGGAATCAATTGTATAATCGCTAAGCCGTTTATCCGGGGTTTATTTCTTGTGTGTGTCAACAGGAAGCCGCGGTAGATGCTTCAAGGTACTAGCTATAATTCGACAAGTCGGAATCAATTAGGCGGGGACGTGAAAATTCCAATAGGCATTTATTATTAACTTCGTCACGATTCGTGGGCGATGGATTTTGGCACATTACTGGCGGAACGTGCTGTCAGTTGGGCTCGGGGTTTCTGCCGATAAATTACAATTCAACTGGGCTAACAAATAATTGGGAAAATTTGCATGTTTTGCTTGTTTTGAGCTTGGTTACATAAAGCTTGATTTTAATATATTGTGTTTCTTACTTTCTATTTGCAGGTACCTACTTCATGATGGACATTGTTTTGAACGCCACTCCGGGTAATCCTATATTCACATGAAATTTGTCTTCTAATTTTTAATATTGCATGGGAGCGTGGGAACACAGCTACAAAAGGTAATTGTTATTGTTATTGCGCATTTGTATGTTGGGAATTTTGTTTATAAACGAAATTGTTAGAAGCGTTTTTGCATGCCACCACTTATGAAAAAGTTGCGAGTTATTGGAGTACGTGGAGAGAGTTTCATAATAAATAAGGTTTTCAAAGGTTAGATCAGCTGTATGCTGACGTGAATTTGGCAACTATGCTGCATTTAGATTAAATTATTACCAATCGGATACGTTTTTTCAACGGTCAACCGGAAAGGAATCTTGTGCGTTTAAATTATTGATTAGTGTTTTGATTAGGTGAAATGCGCCGGTATTTGCCATGATATTTTGGCTATGCTTAGACAATATTTCTCGTTTTTTAATGGTTGAAGATCTTGAAGTCTTTTCGAACTATTGATTCGAATCATAACAGTGGAGTTAAAAATACATTTCACTTGCAAAACTCACGGATATTACTTAAATTTAAAGGGGTGCGTAAAATTTCCCCTCATTTTCATACAATAGACGCAATTTAGGCGATATCCAGCTTTAATTTACACGAAATATCCCAGTAATTTCTGTCAAATCTAGCATTCCCTTTTTTTTTTTTTTTTTTTTTTTCAATTTCTGAGATCTTGCATCCTGGTGAGTGTGAGTTTTTTATTGGAACACCTGTAACTAGAAAATGAGAAGAGAGATTAGTAATTACCATTTAATTCCAAATATCTTTATTGCTTATCTTGAAAGATATCAGCGTACTTCGCCACAGTTGTGCAGACTTCATCAGTGTCGTGTATTAATACTCGTTTTGTTGTGTGTGTGCCTTTATTTGTGCCACACATTTATTTTTTTTTTGCTAGTCAATAAGAATACCAGTACACGACACTGAAGAAGTCTGCACGTTGACAGACGAAATACGCGTATCTGGCTAGACAGTAATAAAGGCAGTTGGAATTGAAGTTGAAATCACAAATATTTCCTCTAATTTTCTAGTTATTATTTATATGTTTTTGAGAGATAGACGATATAGACAACTTTGGTCAACACTGGTACGCCAACCTTTACTAGCTTTTTATTATCGGAAAAACAAGCTCATTTGAAAAGTTTTCTGTTCATAATTCACACTTCTGCAATTCATAAGCATTGTTCATACGTTGTGAAATTCTGATATTTGCGGATTTTTATTTTGCAGTGCAGTTTAGAAATACGATGCACTACCATAGAACAAAGCTAATGGCGAGAATAGTGTTAGATTTAAAAATTTTGGTAACAACAAGAAATAGAGCTGAAATCTATTTTGAAATCAATTTATAACTCTGTGAACTTTTATGTTTAAGTATTTTTATTTGTTCGAACAAGGAAAAGGAAGGGTATATCGCGATACTATTAAGCTGTCAATATTCCCTTGATTGGGTAGCAAAAATTGTATAGCTACCATTTTGGCCAGATTTAGCTCCATGCCTCTATTCTTAAAGCGCGCTGGGATGATATGAGCCAACTTCGGTGCATTTTGTCTCCAAGGACATTAATCCTCCAAACTACGCTGAACTATGTTTCGGCAATTCCATGATCTCGATCATTACTATTTAAATCAATGTTCACGTGTTTAAAAAAAACCTTAAATCAACCATTTTGTTTCCAAAGGTCAAAACATAGGATTTTTATCGATTTACAATCCAGGCCCGTTTTCAAGGGTGTCCAACATCGAATTTCATCACGGAAAAAACGCTGTAGAAAACTAACCATTGGGTATTTTCTATTGAAAATTTGGGTAGAAATAGTTCAGAGTGTTTTATGTTGCTGTATTTTTATCGCTGTCAGTTTTCCGAAAGTCGGAAAAGCCACGTCATCCGAAAAGCAACGTCGCGAATTGATTTCGCGCAAACACCTGGAAAATCATCATCGCTCTCTCATCGGGACATCGGAAAACAACTGGGAATCGTGCAGTCAATTGTGAGTCGTGGATTAAACGTTATTACGAAACACTGAGCATCGAACGGAAGCAGGAATGCGGCCAGAATGGTGTTCTATTAGTGATCAGGGTCAAAAGCCTGTCGTGAAAGCATTTAAGCGGAATCCTAATGCTTTGGTCTGGGATGTGGCAAAAAAATTGAATCTGTTCAAGTCTTTCGTTCAAAGAGCCAAGTATCAGAAGGGATCGCATACGTACAAAGTGTAGAAGGCTCTAAATCGTGACCAACGTCAGAATACGGTGGGAAAGTCACGGGCCTAGAAACTGTACTCATAGATGCTGACGAAGCCTCAATGTCTCATCATGGATGAAAAGGGGCTATCAAATAGCTTAAAAATAACAAAGCAGCTGGGAAGGATGGCATCGGAACGGAACTTATAAAAATGGGCCCGGTAAGTTGGTTACTTGTATGCATTCACTGATAGTCAGGATCTGGGATACAGAACAGCTACCGGAGGAGTGGAAAGAGGGAGAACAGCTACTGGAGGAGTGGAAAGTGGGAAGGTATGAAGTTGTGAACAGTCGATCGACAACTTACCAAATCTTTACGTTGCGGCAGACCCACCAAAAGTGTCGTGAATATCAAGTCCCTACACATCATCTATTCATCAACTTCAAGGCCGCATTTTACGATACTATTGATCGTGAAGAGCTATGCAATATTATGGAAGATGTTATGAAACGTGCGTGTTGGTATAAACAGTCATGTTCTTGCGTGACGTAATTAATGGACGTTCCCTGTACAAGAATTTAAGTCTGCTCTTGTAAAAAGCATCACAACTGCAGAACAGATGTTCCGGTGCTTCACGTTCCATGTTACAGAAACGACAGATATCATTCTGAACCTGGTCAATGTTTCTCAAATGATATCTACTCGGGCATCGTTCGGTTACTAGGCCAATATTGGTACAAAGAACTCTCTTTTTGAGCTCAAAAAGTTGTGCTTACTTTGGACTCTACAAGACTTTGAGGCCTGGTAAACTTCAACCCCGTACAAAGTGTACCATGTACAAAACGCTGATGAGACCGGTCGTTTTCTAGGGGCATGAGACGTGGACAATGCTTGAAGAGGACCTGCGAGCACTTGGAGTTTTAAAACGACGCCATCTTTCGTGGTGAATCTGAAATCGGCGTATGGAGGAGAAGGATGAACCATCAAACTGTTGCAGCTTTATGGCGAACAAAGTATCCGCGAAAGCCGCTAAAAGCTGGAAGGGTACAATGAGGGAAATGTTGTACGAATGTGGAACAAAAATCTCTCAAAAATGGTGTTTGCTTCGAATCCGACCGGTTCAAGACGCATAGGAGCGTAGCATGCTAGGTCTTTGAACCTATTGAATCAAGAACTTGCAAGTGCGGGTCATTCGAAAAATTGGAGACAAGCAGCCTCCAGCTGAGTTTTATGGGGAGATATCATGACGCAGGTGAGTTCCTAATAGGGCGTTGGGTCAGAGACAAGGCTTGAACCACGTTCGCTTTGTCAGCTGGCTGGAACGCATTGGTTATCTCCCTAGAGTAGCCGTAGACTTGGGGCAACAACCTTCTCCACCATATCCTCCGTTTTGCTTAGTATGCTGCTTCGATTTTTATCGTTTTTTCTCTATGAATACCAAGGGAAGCTAATCTGGCTTGCAAATGGTCCTCAAACCATCACTGACGCAGCAATTCGGAACTGTGGAATCTAAATTTGATGTGTAGAAATGCTTGCCCTGTTGATACCTCCACAATCGATCATTTAATTCGCATCAGCACATAAAATTCCTTTATCGAAAAAATGAAGTCTCTGAACAGCGTTCTGAAAGGGATCAACTTGGCTCTATCCATCTCTTTTTTTGATGGTAAGTTTTGAGGAGCGCCATGGACATTAGATTTGTCTTTAAGCCTTACATATTCAAAGGTCCACGCTGAGAATGATGTGGACGATTCCCGTGGAAACGTTGATCTTGATGCTTCGTAGCGTCCCTTAACAAAACGTGATTGAACTCTGATCTTCCTTCACACGTTCCGTGACTGCAAAAGGTCTCCTGGTATGTCTTGATGGTCATATTCATAGAATTTCACTTAACTCCAAGAGATCTCAGATGTCTGAATATGTCCCAAGTTGGATACCGTTCACGACGTTTTTTCTATTTCGATAAAGATCCATAACAAAAAAAAATCAACTGATAGACAGTTAACACCACGCACACCCGTCAATGTATACATGAAACTAAAACAGCGGACACGAATACTTATACAGAATGTGTGCGTGGTGCATATCTACACAATCATGGACAACTGTATTCGAACTTTTTTGAGCACCGTGTACAACAAAATAATGAAAATACAAGCACCCAAGTAGACACACCAAACACAACGAGCCAGTTGGCTAGGAATTAAAACAGCCTGTTAATATTTTTGGTTTATTTGTATAGGTTGAATAAAAAAAACAACTAAAATTTCTATGAATTACAAAAAAAAATAAAACTGCGACGAGAAACGTGCTCATTTAGACCCACAGGAAGGATGCCCTTACTAAGTTAACCTACGTCACCAGCTGGCACGGTTTTGTGTTCATATGCCTCGGGAGGCTTGAGGTAGGAACTCATAAGGATTGGAGGACCTTGATCTTCAGCTATGCTCAGCATTGCGAGGTTTTAGAAGTAAAAGCAGAATA
>JASCZW010015570.1:0-39128 GCA_034211315.2 Aedes japonicus | reverse complement strand
CAGGACTCGCACCGGGTTCAGCTAGATATATAGATCAGATTGATGACTTTTGGATCATTTCTATTTTATTAGGGATATCCACCAGAGTGTTATGGGTCAAGAATGCTTTTTTGTGGCAATGACTTTCGATCTTTCATGGATCATTTATTACTTTTTTATATGCAAAAGTATATTTGCCGTTTTACCTCTCTCCCACCCATATGAAACAACCGCAATTTGTCAGAAAATCCAAACATTCAAACAACACCATTTCTGATTTGAAACGATGCTAAATGCCCATTAAACTAACGAGCCGAAAACACCCGCTAATAGCATTTTTGCTGACTTTAAATAGTGAAAACCCATTTGTCCAAAACCCAGATTCCAGCTCCAACAAAAGAGAACGAACCGTTCCGCGAGTTCGCTCAAGTGTTATCTCTTCACCCAATGGCGGCTGGGTCGGTCGTCGACTGACATTTAACTAATTCCATCCCATCAACTTTGAGCCGGTAGGACTGACGACAGCTCCGCGTTTCTTCATGCCATTTGCGAGTGACCTCATTTTCGCGCAAAACTCTTGCTTGCGGCACCTCACGCTGAGGAGTCTCGGAGAAGAAAAACCCGCGGTGGATCATCAACAAAGCAACTGCCAAGAATTGCTTTCATTTCTGTTTCTGTTTTTCTCCAACCCAGGAGGCTTCGGAGTTCAACAAAATAACCGGAGTTGACCTCGCGACCAGGTAGGGTTACCAGCTGGTTGGTTCAGCAGTGAGCGGCAGCTCAAGTCCCGTTGTTGGTCGCCTGGGAAACACGCCTGGCAGCGCTTGGGAGTCAATGCGCGCGATGTTATTTCTGCTCGGTTTCTTTTATTCTTTTTTCGCACACGAAGTGATTTAGAAGAGAGAGGGGTCACCGTCACGAATTAGGAGGATTACCTGTGTGTTGGTGATGTGCCATCGAACCGACATCCGATGACGATGACGATCGAGAAAAGTCTACCATCATCATCGAGAGGGGTTCGTCGCTTGCTGCGACTGAAGTCGTTCTCTTTTCACTCCACCGAGAAGCACTGGAAGGGAAGTGTATTTCTATGTACAACTGTGTTTTACATAAGAAATCCTCCCCGAGCGTCTACTGCCTACCGTCGAAAATCATCTTTGGATTGGTACATACAGGTTTAACTGTGGCTTAAATAAAAACCATCCAACGCTTACCGTACATAAAAGGGTAAAAGCAAACGTCGAAGAATTACAGGTTCTTCTTTTACGACTCCTGCTGCTCTCTTGTGCTCTTTGCTCCCGGCCCCGGTTCATTCTTCCGAGAAATACGAGAGCACACATTTTTAATGTCTGGTGCCGGTGGTGGAAGAGAGGAGGGCATATCATTCCTCTAGCGCAAAAGCAGCCTAGCGATAAAAAGCGGTTATCTGTTGTACCACAACGGAGCAGCAGAAGAGGAAAAAACCAAGTACATGTTTCTTACGTTTTATAATGATCTCTTGTTTTCTTCTTTTTGTTATCGTTGGTGGACTTACTATCCTCTGGAGGTGCTTCTCTATACAACATAATATCTTATGGTGCTCTCCATTGTGTTTGAAACTGTCTTTCGTTCGTTGGGTTGCGTTGGTTTTGCGCGCGAAATACGATTTGAAACGGCCAGCAGCTTTGTCCGATAGTTTGCTAGATTATGGGTATCGAAAAATTAAAACGAAATTTTATCGTTAGCTAGTATGGTCATAAAAAGAAATTTAACGATATGTCTGGAGTAACATCCAGACCATTCCTATCAACCGGCTTACCGTTGGTTGTTGGTCATGCGCATTATAATCACTTTCTCGAAGCAAATTTTGCAGTTTGAAACATAAAATTAATTGGCATCAAAAATTCAAAAATTTGAAGAATTTTTACACTCAGAATGATTAACATATTTTAATTATAGATCCATTTGCATATCCATAGGCTGAACTGTATTCTGGAACATTTTCCATCGATTGAAACATTTTTCCCAAAATAGTTGGGATAATTTATTCAAGGGGGAGGTAGCTCATTGAATATTCTGGCCCGGTTCTTCGAATCTTGCTATAAGGTTACCCTGATCGATTTCCTGTCGATCAGCCAAATTTGGAAGAGTTCTCCATTGAGTTAAAATCCGAAAATTTTGATTAATACTATATTTTTACAATAGGTGTCTCACAATAGGTGTCACCTTTTTTCAGTCTTGGTTTATTTCAGCTGGGTGCTTTTATCAGCGGAAATGATTATACCCGTTTTGAGCGTATTCTTACAGGGTGGCCACAGACTCGGGAAAATCGGGAAATGCGGGAAAAATGTGGGAATCCAAAATCATCGGGAAATATGCGGGAAAAAGGCGGGAATTTCAAAAGTCACCGGGAATTTTTGTCATATGGAAGGAACTATACTCACACCTTTTTCAAATGATTTGAGCAGCGTTTTTGTCATTAACTCGGTCCACCGATCTTATTGTTCAGCCTGTTCAAAACGTACCGCTTAGAGCATCTTCAGCGGTGGTCTATTTTAACATCTTTGTTGTTGATTTGCATCAGCAAACTTAAAAAGAACCAGCTAAAACAGACCAACTTTGCGTTCCCCGCACTGGTGTAGTATTTCTTGTTGTTAAACCCACCAACACCTATCATCTTGTCAATCATACAATATCCAGAGATCAGAAGTTTAGTTTTTTTCAGAGACCGAGGATTTTTCGCAAACTTTTTACCATGGATAGGTTTGAGTGGTGGAGAGTGTGTGTGAATGCATGCATCTCATTTAAACGATTTTAGATAGTGCTGATAGTGATAGATAGCGCCACGCCAACCTATGACAAGAAGCACTTTCTGCGACGTTTCAACATGCCAAGGGATATAATCCTAGACATTATGCGACAACTACAGTGAACTGATGACTTTTTCCAGCTGTTGCGATGCAGCTGGATATGTTGGCCTTAGTGTTACATATGTGCACTACAGCTTAACGGATGTTGGCGTATGTCCTCAGCTAGTTCTCTCGACGAAAACTTGGGGGTTGGTGACCCTGGGGATTTTTTGCAAATCTATCCTTAAGACTTACGGCCCGCAGTATTTACGCCCACAATATCGGAAAAAGTTAAGAAACTGATGGACAAAAATTATCTCCCAAAAGATCGAAAAAAATCTTGTAAATTCAGTGCTTATTAGAAGAGGGTATACACAGGGAACTTATCAGAAGCTCGGTATACTTTTTAGAGTTGACTTAGACTTTCCCGAGGTTTAGCTATTCTTCCTGATGTCAAAGGAACATACCATAAAATCAGGGAACTTTCCAGAAATTAAGGTTTCTTCCTAGAAGTGCAGACACCTTTCCTGAAATTCAGATTGTTTCCTAGAAATTCAGGGAATTGTCCTCAAATTCAAGGAGCTTACCACGAGTTCAGGGAAGTTTCAAAAAGTAAAGGGTTCTTCACAGAAGTTCAGGTAACTATCCAGAAATTCAGGGGGCTTCCAGAAGTTTAGAAAACTTATCAGATTATTTTAGGTATTTTTTCAGAAGTTCATAGAACTACTCAAGATGTTCAGGGTACTTCCCAAAAATTCAAGGAACTTTCCAGAAAATTAGAGAATTTCCAACAGAAAACAGTCAAGAAATTCATGAAAAAAAAAAAAATATTATGAAACTTCCTAGACATATACAGAACTTCTTAGAAGTTCAGCGTAGGAGTTTCTCATGAATTCAAAAAACTTTTCAGAACTTCACGAAATGCTTATAAAGATCAGGGAATTCCCCCAAATATCAGGAAACTTCCCAAAATGTCAGCAAACATCTCAGACGTTCAGAGAACGTTCCAGAAATTTAAAAAATTTCCCAGAAGTTCAGGAAACTTTCCAGAAGCTCGAAAAAACTCCCGGATTCGCAGAGGATTCAGCAATTCAGGACATTTCTCAGTAGCCCTGCGATCTTCCAAGAATTTCAGAAAACTTCTTCCAAGATCGGGGAACTTTTCAGAATTTCAGGAAACGTCCCAGATAAACAGGAAACTGGATTTTTTAAGCATTCAAAAAGTTTAGGAAACATTCAAAGACTTCTTCCATAAGTTTGGTGAGCTTTCTAGAAATTCGGAGATCTTTCCAGGTGATCGAGAACTTGTCAATCGTTCCGAAAACATCCCAAAAGTTCCGGGTATATAAGTTTTAAGAAGAACTTAAACTTCTTATTACTCGATAATTTTTCGAACCCAACCAAAACGAGAATAAAGAAACCAACTACTTTTTAATCAATTTAATAGAATTTCAACCTATTCACAATCTTGGAGATCATGAAAAAGTTCTTGTACGGTTTAACAACATCTCGGTAATGCTAACTATTCCACAGAAATTTCACGACTTCCATTTTTTTTTTTTGCAATTTCTCATAAGTTATTTAAATATGTGTGATATTCTGCATTTTATCACAGAACATGTACCTGCTGGAAGTTAAAACAACTTCTCGGAAGCGAAATCTGATTTTCTAAGTTCCCGTCATTTCCAGAAAGTTGTTCCTATTCCATGGATGATCAGTATACTTTTCGGAAGTTCATCCAAGTTTCCAGAAACGTTAATAATTTTTCGGCAATTCAATGAACTTCTCTAAAGTTCCACCATTTCTCTTCTCGATAGACAGCGAGCAAACTTCATGATTATCTGGAAACTTCCAATTATTTTATTCAACTGTCGAGAAGTTTAATCAACTTCTGGCATGTTCATATTTCATACGACTCTTCAATCCCAATCTTCATAGATATTCTGAAATTCATTAAATTAAATTTTGATAGAGTGCGTTCAGTAAGAAACTTAGAAGCTTATATAAGTTCTGAAATTATGCAAAATAGATCCGGTATAAAACAAAATTTACAAACACCAGCGATGCAGCGATGTTTTTGCGTTTGGTCTAAACAAATAAATCCAAACCACGATTTGAACCACCATTGAAGATGCCCTTAGAAGATCTGGCTACACGGCTGTAACAGGTAACGCATGCCAGTTCCAGAAATGAACTTATCTTTCATGTGGTGGCGAATGTGTTTGAAGTTTGGCGAATTGCGTTTGTAAGGGTGTTAAAATATGGTGAAAGACGAATATGGGCAGCTGTGCTCAATGCCGTCTGACGTTGTTTGCCGAATTCCAGAGAAAAGTAAATGGTTTGGATAAATTTTGGCTAGAATCAAGAAGGAGCTACCAAATTTGACAACATTTGTTGAAAATTGGCTCATCCTGTCGCACAAAAAGGCGTATTTTAAAAAAATGGAAAGTTTCTGGTGGTGAATCAAACTGGAAAAAGTTTGGGAGCTCAGAGATTTAGCTACGAGTTATTTATATTAACTCATCTTAACAGTCGGGAAAATAATGCAAAAATGCGGGAAAAATTCGGGAAAAATGCGGGAATTTTTATATTAAGATTGTGTGGCCACCCTGCTGAAGATAAATAAGCGATTCCGTTTGTTTATATTTATCAGCTACCATGGCAGTCATACGGGAGTAAGTTTTAAAATTTCATTTGCAAAAGCTAGACCGTATCAGATATTCAAAAGCCTTAAGCAGTTCGGAGTGAGTAAGCGTTTTGTTTTTCGTACCTTGAATCGGTTCAAGGAAACTGGAAATGTTCATATTCAACACAAAGGAGGCGTCAGACAAACTGCCAAAACGAAGAAAAAGATCAAATTTGTGAGGGAGCGAATAAGACGTAATCCGGCCGTATCTGGCCGTAACTTGAGCAAACAATTTTAAATGTCCCTTGCTTCTATGAACAGGCCAGTTATGATCTGGAATGCAAACCGTACAAGAAACAACGGGTTCACGGGTAGAAGGACCGTCAAAAGCAAGCCAGGGTCCAAAGAAGCAGACTTTCTTCTTCAGGACAGTCATAATCAACAAAATGATCGAGTGTATGGCAAAAGTCTTGCCAATATTCCAAGAGAAAAACTAGCTGTAGAACGCTATAAGAATGTATCGAAACTCATGGTATGGGGCGCCGTTTCACGAAAAGGAAAACTTCCTCTTCTTTTCCTGATCCCAAAAACAAAAAACAACACTGAATATTACATCGAGCAGGTTTTGGAGAACCATCCGGTTCCTCATGCTTCAACGCTGTATGGGAATACACCATATTGTTTCCAACAGGACTCAGATCCAGCTCAGAAGGCAAAGCAGACACAAACGTGGTCCGCGGAAAATTTGCCCGATTTCATCACAAGCCTGCATCTTCACCGGATCTCAACCCACTTGGCTACTTAGTTTGAGGATATATGCTTCAACATATAGGCCCTACGAAAGGGCTTACTTTAGATCGATTCAAGAAACATTTGGTTGATATTTGGGACCAAATTCCTCAGGAAATCGTGCGTGCCAGCTACGATGGGTCTACAACGCGTTTACGTAAAGTTATCAAGGAAAAGGGCGAGATACTCGAATTGAACTAATATGGTTCATTTCTATTTCATGTATCTTTCAAATGGAAAATTAAATGCTATGCTTTGGTTGATTTGTTTTGCTGTAATCTCATTTTGTTTAAGTGCCACCTATTGTGAGACACCCTGTAGATTTATATGAATTTGGTTCCTAAGCTGTTGAATTTTCTTATTTTCTCCTTTCATCAATCTTCGCACGTTGCCCTTGTCAATTTCCATCGAAGTAAGCCACTTAAAGGGTGATACGGTCAAAATTTGGTCAAGGGAAAACGCGTGTAAATCGGTGAAATCGTTGATTTAAAAAATCAAATTAAATTTCTTTTTCAAGTTCAATTAGTATAAAATTCAGGAAAAATATTAAGTTAGGCTTCCGCTTTTCCAAATCCGAATTGCCGGGCCTTACGCTTGACTCCTGCCATCAGATTTTGTACAGCCACCTTGTCCACCTTCTTCGCCGCAGAAAGCCAGTTTGCCTTGAACTGCTGCTCGTCCTTAGCAGTTTTTTTGGTCTTCTTTAGGTTCCGCTTGACAATAGCCCAGTATTTCTCAATTGGGCGGAGCTCTGGCGTGTTGGGAGGGTTCTTGTCCTTGGGAACCACCTGCACGTTGTTGGCGGCGTACCACTCCATGGCCTTTTACCGTAATGGCAAGATGCCAAATCCGGCCAAAACAGTACGGAACAACCGTGTTTCTTCAGGAAAGGCAGCAGACGTTTATTCAAACACTCTTTCACGTAAATTTCTTGGTTGACAGTCCCGGAAGCTATGAAAATGCTGCTTTTCAAGCCACAGGTACAGATAGCTTGCCAAACCAGATATTTCTTTGCGAACTTTGACAGTTTCGTGTGCTTGAAAATATCTGCTACCTTTCCCTTCCTTTTGCCGTATAAAACTCCTGTCCCGGAAGCTGCTTGTAGCCGGCTTTGACGTAGGTTTCGTCGTCCATTACCACGCAGTCAAACTTCGTCAGCATCGTCGTGTACAGCCTCCGGGATCGCGCTTTGGCCGTCGTATTTTGTTTATCATCGCGATTTGGAGTCACTACCTTCTTGTAAGTCGATAGTCCGGCTCGTTTTTTGGCTCGATGCACGGTTGTAGACGATACACCCAGCTTATTTGCGGCATCTCGGAGAGATAGGTTAGGGTTTCGCTTGAAACTACCGGCAACTCTCTTTGTCGTCTCAGCGGCTTCCGGTTTTCGATTTCCCCCCGATCCAGACTTCCTGGCTGTCGACAAACGTTCCCCAAACACTTTAATTACATTTGTAACGGTTGATTTGGCAACTTTTAGCGATTTTGCCCACTTTGCGTGCGAGTAGCTCGGATTTTCGCGATGCGCGAGCAAAATTTTGATACGCTGCTCTTCTTGCTTGGACGGCATTTTGACAACTGAAGAGTGAATTCCAAAATAGGAGCAACATTCTACACACACACACCTTCAAAATGAGGGGTGTTCAGGTTTTTTAAATGCAAAATTGAAAGAAATACGTCAAGTTGATATTGACCAAATTTTGACCGTATCGCCCTTTAGAACGAAATTTTTTGGATCATTGACCGTTCTCCGCCAAGCTTTTTGAGGTTTCATTTTACCATAGACCAGTATGCTTGACATAAGTGTGCATTTTTGTTTCACAATGTAGACTATACTTAGCGGTAGTTATTTACTTGCGATTTGTTAAACATTCACGTCTAATCCGATAGTAATTCCAGCTTCTCGATTCGACAGAAGCTGGATTTCTAGAATAATTTCAACATATGTAAGGTAGCGTTGGTGGGCTGCAATTAACGGATAATGTAACAAACAATCCTTGTTGTGAAAAGAAAATTTCCTAATTAACTAGCTAACTGAAAACAAACATAACAAATTTAGGTTAAACTTGAAATAAGTTAATTTGGATGCACGAAAATAAAACTACCTTTCTGAGATAAACTAACTACTGTGCTACTGCACAGGTGTTTCAGACACAGTTGGTTATACAGGATAATTCTTGCTCGAAACAATAAATTGTGGAAAAGGTAATTCAGGGCCTAGAGGATGTAATTATAGAGTTGCTAATAAATAACATTATTTGTTCGAATACACTAGAGGATTTTTACTGAATGTAACTTTCGGGCAGTTCGAAGCTAACGTCTAGATTGGCTACACCTGCCAGAGGTACAATCTGTGCCAGATGGACAGACTGCATGGCAGCCTCGTCCAGATCGTCCTTGGGCAGGATACGCAACTTGGATTTCTTGATTGAAGCTCTTTGGACTTGTTGACGTTCGTTCCCTGTTCAGTTCACAATTCCCGTTCACAATGATCGGCATCTTGATGATATCGCACCTCATAATACCATCGAAAATATTAACCAGAATAGCGTGCACCTTGGGATCGGACGTGATAATCCTGAATGCTTCCTCGACGGTCTTTACCAGTTCAAGAAATTGGCCAAATCGCCACCGTATAGCTTGATAAATTCCCTCGTGGCCACGGCCAAGCCGGCACCATTGACCAGACAACCAATCAACCCATCCAGGGGGATGCAGTTCAGATCGAACTTGGAAGCTTCATCTTCCTGGCTGTCCTCCTGGGAAAGATCACTCTTTGCGAACGTATCCTTCTGGCGGAACTCAGCGATTTCGTCGAAATGCGTCTTGGCGTCGAGCGCAAAGTTCCTACTCCGAAGAAGTTTCACCAGCGTCGACAGCATAGAGGTTGATTTCGATCAGCAGGCATCCTTCTTAACAAAGAAGATCGCAAATGTCCAAAAACATCTTGGCCGTCTCATCGGCGTGGTCCTCCAGACCAACTTTTTTTTGGCGATGGCTAAAGCCTGGCCCTTTTGCAGACCAGCTTTAATGTCGATGAGTTCGTAGACGCTGGCATTCGGATTTTCGGCAGCCACTTCTTCAATGTTTACACCACCTTGAGAGGAAGCGATCAGGACTGGATTGTTTAAGACACGCTCCATCATGACAGCAAAGTAGAACTCGCGGCATAGGATCATCCGTTCGGCTACCACAACCGTGTTGTAAATGCGACCGACGGCTCCGGTTTGCTTAGTAACCAGCAGTTGTTTGATCATTTTGCCGGAAATGTCTCTTGCTTCGTGTGGCGAAAACACCACTCGAATTCCTCCCTTTAGTCCACCGGCCTTGAGCACAAGATTCTTGGTGTGAGACTATTGGCAATCTTCTCGGCATCTTGAGAGGAGTTTGCCATACCGAATTGGGGTCATGCGTACGACACATGCTCCTGTATATTTAGATGGCGTCTCTGACTAGACCATCCAGAACTAGGCTCGATTTTCGCAGTATTGACGCCATATTGATAGAAACCGTTCGATAACTCTCACACCTCAAACTCCACTCGATCACTAAGCTTTTGATGCCGTAGCGAATGATCAAAAATTTCACGGAAAACTCACTTCTTGCTGGTTGTGCATTCAACACGGTAATGTTTCAATTTGATTGCAATCCTTGGGTAGGTGCGTAAGTAACGTTGTTTTGCTTATACCAAGTGATTGTATCTTTAGCCTGATGGCAGCTGGCCAAATGTGGCCAGAACAAGGTTTAAAACTCATGTTTGCTCTAGCAATGTAAGGACGCTTATTGGGGCATTCTTGCCGACCTTATCGTTTGCGGTAACTGTTGGTACAAACATCTGAGATTTTAGCCCACAGGCCAGGCTAGATATTTTTTCGGGGAATTTGGTTTTGAACATTCGTTTCAAATATTCAGGGGCATTTTTCCGCCGCAATGAATGGTTTCATCCTTAGATTTCCCTTTTTGAACGAAACCTGTTGTCATTTGCACTTTTTTTGCTACTGCCTATGTTGACACCCTCGGATTTGCCTGGCGTACTGCATGGATCCTTTTCTCCTTTCTTGTTGCTCTGTCCATGTTCACCACCACTTCCAGCCTTTTTACCCTTCTTACATCAATAGAAGGGTATTAAGATCGCTTGAAAACTCGACTTTTTATCCGAGGCCCACAGGGCCGAGTGTCATATACCATTCGACTCAGCTCGACGAACTGAGCACATGTCTGTTTGTATGTATGTGTGTGTATGTGTGTGTGTGTGCGTTACAAATAATGTCACATCGGTTTCTCAGCCATTTGTGAACCGATTTCAGTTCTGTTGACGGCAAATGGAAGCTACAACATTCCCATAGAACACTATTGTTTTTTTTTTCTTTCGGACATTTCATTACGAAGATATGAACGAAACAGTACTTGACGGCCTATTATAATAGTAATCAAACAGTTTAGTCTCCGACTACATACTGAGCTATTTGTGTACCGATTTTAGTTTGTGTTAAATCAAAGCTATGAAATCTCCAAATAACTGGTGAAAATTTCATTATGATTGGATAATCCTTCATGGAGATATTACCAAAACAATACTTGAGAGAACTGTGAGATGAAAATATACTCGTTGCCAAACCAAACCAAACAAGAAATTTCTAATATATGTGTAATTTCTTCTTTTACATAATAGGTCGTTACATACTTTAAATCTCAATATTTTAGTCACTTCGATAACCAATATGTTCAGGATTGACAAATAGTTCATTTTATAAACTAAATGTATGACATATTATCGTATCTTGAAATTTCTGATGAAAATATGTATCCAGTACCATATTGGCCACATTTGAGTTCGTATTTCTGGTGAAGTGTACGAAGGGTTCAGTCTCACCATCGGTGGATTAATGCGGGTTTTTATATACAGTAAGACCCTAATTATAACGTTGAAAACAGTTGAATTTGACACATTTAACGATTTTGCGATAGAGAGACCGAACAGTAAAATTATTATGAGCATCAGCATGTTTGACCGTCCGAATGCTGGTCAAGTAGGGAATGGGAAGGAACGTGTTGATATGATACTCGCTTTGAAGGAAGCCGAGAAATCCTCTGCACTTTCACGAGAAATCACTGGGAAGGTGGATAGTTGGGAAAAGGTTAGCAGCAGGGGTTGTTTTGGTTGACGATACACTGAAAGTATGTAGCTAGCACTATCCGCTATCATGCCGCCACTTTCGCTAGCGGTCCCCGTGGTCCCATTAGCTTCCGTGCATTGGTTAGGGATATGAAGAGATTGATAAGGAAAGCTTAGAGAGGAGTTTTCTTAAATTGTGACTGAAAAGAGACAAGAATAACGAAAAACAAAAAAATACATGATATTAGATATTGTCTTCAACATTTGATAGAAATACATTATTTGTTGCCTGAAAAGAAACAAAATTAAGAACAAAGATATAAGTAGAATCCTTGTAGTCCCCGGATATTTGAAGAGTTTAGCCACTTTAGCCTCTGAAAAGATACTTAGAGCTATTGCTGTAGATCGTTGGTTATAACTATGTGTTGGATACGTTTGGCTGAAATGATCATTGAATGAGAATATTGAAATCATTTCATTGAATAAATGACTTATGATACTCAGTTGGTTATTAAGCTGAAGATCATTCGAGCTATATCTGTTCTACATAATAGCAACTTAAATATTAAAATGTGTCTGGTCTATACTAGTCACCCTCCATTGTTAGTGAGTTGTTTGAAGGTTAGTTATTGGTTTGATCTATAAACAAATAATCTGAAAGCCAATTTCTCTTTATCACTTTCGCTCAGCTACTCTCAATGTATGCAGTCCCTACGCATCCTGTAATAACCTAATTCACATTCCGCCGATTCCAAATCACAAAAGAAATTTTCACCGCCTAACATGCGAGTGGGAATGTTACAATTTGGAAAAATTGTAAAAGAAATCGACGAATCCACCCTTTCAGATTTAACGCTAACTTGTTTATATGATACATTTACAAGCTCAAAACTGCATGCTAGTTTGTGATTTGAAAAGTGTCCAGATTCATGAACAAAAAGTCCGGCACCGATACAGCACGACATCCGAACTTTGGATTTGGAAATTTGTGTCGCTTAACAAATCCTCAAACAAATGTGCGCTGGCTTCAGCTTCTTCTGGAAACCCACTTTTTTTTCTCAGATTTGACCTCCTTTGGATGCTTCCGTAGTGCCTGCTTCATAATAGGCCAGTATTTTTCGATGGGCCTTTGTTCCGGTGCGTTGAAGGGGTTCATTCCCTTGAGAACGAACGTGACCCAGTTGGCCTCGTACCACTCCAGGACAACATTTGAATAGTGGCACGAAGATAGATCCGGTCAGAAGATCGTAGGGCCCTCAAAAACCGCGTACTACCTTTCATTAAAGCCCATAAAGGTCCCGTGAAGTTTTGGCCAGATTTTGCGAGTTGCCACTACAGCCGGAAAGTCATCCGGTACCGCGATTAGAACGTAGATTTCATCGATAAAAACATAAACCCACCCAACTTTATTCATATGGCCTATTCGTGCTGAGTGTAGTAATCTCAATTTTTGATACATAAATAGTTGGCACAGAGATTGAGATATATTTAAGTTGAATTGTATTGAATTTTCTGTACAGTGATAAATTGATTTAATCACCCTTTCCACACATCAGGTTATGATTTCTCTATATCTAAAGTTTACCTCTATATCAATTTGTTCTCATCCATCTGCAAGATGGACGTTGATGCACATTTTAGTACAAGAAAACCACTGAAAAGGCAAATACCTAGGTTTTGAAAGACATCGAAAAATGGTTTCTTGGAAAAAGGGAATGACAAAATCAGTTATACTTTCCTGCAAAAGCTTGGAATTCGGAAATTGTAGCAACAATAAGGGGAGTAGTTTCTGCTTGGCATTAATCAAGAAATGTTAGTTTAGTTAGTGAAGAGAAGCTCAATCAGGGGTTTACATAGGTTATCCGTTTGAATATTAGTGAATACTCGGAGGAAACACCTCTTAGATACTATGCTATTTGGGTGCTATTTCCTATTTTTACTGTAAGTCGTTTCCAAATATTTATGTTCCTAAAGACACGTTGATATTATTTGTGTCGCCTAATCGATGGGAGAGTTGAGCTCTCTTTTGGAGTTAAAATGGGAAATTCAATTCAAATTTATCCCCATCATCCATGTAACATGAAGTCACCTAATTCGAAGGAGATATTCTACATTGTCGGTGTTGACTACGTTTCGTACAAATTCGTCGAATTCATCAAGACGCCATGTTCAGTTCCTACCGGAGCAGAGAGTTTTACAATGTTTTACAATAACAACGTTGCCGCTTAAGTGCCCACTTTTAATGAGAGATAATGTAGAATTTCAGCATGAAATAAGAGGAGCTTCCATCCATATAATTTCCTCTCGACGTGTCTTCGCCATCCTGCTGCTTGTACATATGTATGTTCCCATACAAACGTTTACATAGAAGATCAACCCCCTCGTCGTCCTTCCGTCGTGCACCTTGCTTCATCAAACCAAAGAACATAACCTCACTTCCAACCTGTAGCTTCTCGGCCCGATGATCGCGTCTTTACCGGTGGTTCGAAAAAGCCTTTTCTTCGCAATCGACACACCAATACCAAATAACATTTTTACTCTTGACCACCGGTCAACACACCGAAACAAATCGAATGTATACATATATCTACAAGAAAGAGCGAACGAAAGGGAGAGATACAGTGATGAACATCGACATGATGATGATGATGATCGAACCACCACCCCACCGATGATAATGACAATGATGATTACAGGTAATTTTTACCTGTAGCGCGCTACTCCACTGCCACCAACTCTTCCGTCCCGCACCCTCCCCTAGCAACAGGCAGCGTCTTTTTCTGTCTTTGTCTAGTGGCTGTGAGGCTCTTCAATACGTATCATCCAACACACAAAGCCAAACGATCTTCGAATAAAAGTTGAACACACTCTCCGTGACTTGAGGGTTTCTTATTCTCCTCTACATCTTTCTATTGAACGTGTGTAGGTATTGGAAGCATCGGGCAGATCGGGCTTGATCATGCTTCCAAGGAGGTGCCAGGTTGGGCGAGGGGTTGTATAAAACCGAACGGGAGGAATACAGGTGATCTGAGTTCGGCGCTCACTCCGTCGATGCTGGGTTGGGAACGACGCAACGGGATGACGCAGGGCCAGAGGGGAGCCACTTTGTACAATCATGATGTGGCTTTTTACAATAATTTTTGCCCGACTCCGAACCGTTGCGATTGTACAACACTCCTCTCGGTGTGCTTCTCCTGTTGTTTTCAGGCATTAGGCCCGACCGACGATCATTTTCCTCGAATGACTTAAATCGGAGCTTTGACTGGAACCGACCGCGAATAAGTCGCGCAACGATGCGGCCGTACGGTGCGCAGTTCTGGGTCGTTTGCGCAAACCGGCGACTTCTGGTGGCTGTCTCTCTGGCGTGGAGGGGAAATTGGCAGCTATAGGAAAATTGCATCGGGTTGGGAAATTCAGCGGGGTGACGTGATGCAGCGATTATTTGGAATTGGATTGTGAGTTGCTAGTAATAGCATGGTAATGGTTTCTAGAATTGATTTGGCGTGGATATCGTTAACCTAAAAGGTAAAATATGTTTTTTTTTAGTTTATCTTGTAGTTGTAAATAGAAATACATAACGACCTATACATCAAAGTATTTAACATTTCTGAACATCGGTTGGCTCAATTTTTAAAAGCAAACAAACTTTTTTCACGAACCGTGTAGTAGGCTGCAGTTAGGCGCTTCGTGATCGAAAGTTCAATCTGTTCAATGATTTATTACTTCGAGAAAAATGTGTTTAGCTAAGTAAATATGAGTATCTCATTTAAAAATTCTACGTTTAAGGCCACAAGAATCAAGTAAGGGCCACAGAATCGTTGAGATTTTGTGTTCCTAAAACATTTTTTCATTTTGTTTTTTGACCATGTCAATCGCGTTCAGCTTATTGGATTCTTAATTTGTATTTTAATCAAAACTCTTTTTGCCCATTAAACCCCTTTTTGCCAAAGTAAACAAGAAGTTAGAACGGGCAACATTTTAATAGGAATAATAGAAGAAGGATTCGATTTTAGTATTCCTGTAATTTCAAATCTGTCTTAATGACGGCATTGATAATCTAAAAAAGCAAATCAAGTCCAACTGAAGCAAATTTGAAACTCTATTGTCTCTACTTTCATAAATGTTTGTCTTAAAATTTTCACATGCATAGCTTAAACACAAATTTAATCGAATAGTAGAATTAGTGAGACCATTCCAATTATTAAAAAAAAAAACAAAAAAAATCATTTCAATCCAAAACTACTTAGATTTTTTGAATTCATTGACGAATTTTTCAAAAGTATTTCGACCGGTTATATCATACCTATACATACTTATTATTTGCAAATTATAGAAATACACTGATAGGCAAAATAAAGTGCCCACCTCATCGTTTTTTCAATTTCTCTCATTTACTTGGTTCAAATTAAAGTAAACACACTGTATTTTTTTTATTATATTATTTTTTATATTCTTTTTAAGTTTCACTTATGGAATACTGCAAAAAAGGAGTTTTACTTAAAGAAAAAAAAATCAATTTGTGTTGAAAAAAAAAACAGTGACAAAATAAAGTGCCCACTTCATTTAGGCTACAGAAAACATAAATTAAAGTAAAATAAAAGCATTTCAATAATTGATGTGTCCTCCTTTGGCCTTCAGGACCTCTTGCAGGCGCTTCCAAATGCTCTCGACCAGGTTCTTTAGGTGCTGTGGATCTAGCTCTTCCCAGGTGCGCTCCAGGGCTTCAAAATAGTTATTTTTATTGGTAACACCAGTTTTGTCAACCCTGGCATCGAGAATCGCCCACAAATTCTCGATGGGATTGAGGTCCGGGCTTTGTGGAGGCCATTCCAGCGGTTTGATCCGACAAGACCGGAAGAAAGACTTGGTCTTCTTGGCAGTATGCTTCGGGCCGTTGTCCTGCTGGAATACGAACTTCTCTTCAAGGCCCGTCTGGATCAGCGAAACCTCCAGATTTTCTCGCAGGATGTTGATGTAAGAATCTGCCGTCATTATCCCGTCGCTGCTTCCCACTCCACCCCACGAAAAACACCCCCAGACCATCACATTTCCTCCTCCATGCTTCATTGTGCCTTGGATGTGGCGCTCCTGAAGCTCCTCTCCCGATCTGCACCAAACACGAACCTGCCGCTTTCGGTTAAACAGCTCGAATTTTGATACGTCCGTCCAGAGAACCGTTTTCCAGAACTCTAGGGGCTTATCAGCATGCTCCTTAGCAAACTTAAGCCGTTTGGCTTTGTTCGCCTTGCTGATAAATGGGCGCTTCCGGGCAAGTTTGCTATTCAACCCCTGTGCTACGGGACGGCGACGAACAGTTCGACCGGAAACTGATAGCTGAAGGGTTTCCTGGATCTCGCGGACAGTAACCTTCGGGTTCTTCTTGACTTCGCGCATGATCTTGGTGTCCGTTCTCGCATCCGTTTTCCGCTTCCTGCCTCTGCCAGGGAGATCCACCACTGATCCAAACGTTTTAAGCTTCAGAAGAATTTTGCCAACCGCTGCCTTACTGATACTGTACTTCTTAGCGACAGCCCAGTGTGATTCACCGTTTTGCACATCACGAACGACCAATTTTCGGATACACAAGGGAACTGCTTTCGAAAGCACTGCGTTCTCCATTTTTTTCAATTGAATCAAATGCGATCACGTATACAAATGCACCAGGCTGAGCCGTTTGCTTCAAAACATGTCAAAATATCAAAACATAAACAATTGAGGGGTCTTCCAATGAAACTTATCGAAAACATATCGATTTTTGAAGTGGGCACTTTATTTTGTCACTGTTTTTTTTTCAACACAAATTGATTTATTTTTTCTTTAAGTAAAACTTCTTTTTTTCAGTATTCCATAAGTGAAACTTAAAAAGAATATAATAAATAAAATAAGAAAAAAAACTACACTGTGTTTACTTTAATTTGAACCAAGTAAATGAGAGAAATTGAAAAAACGATGAGGTGGGCACTTTATTTTGCCTATCAGTGTAACTCGTCCAGTAGGTGGAGACTGGCGGAGCTAAACTGCAAGCCACCCGACGTATCATAAGTTTCGGATCACGAACGGCCTCTAGATATGGACATTAGATACGAATTAAATAAGCATCCCCGGACAGGCAGCGGGGGCTGCCTAGGGCTTAGCAGTTGCTGGACTCGGTTGAGTTTCTTCCAAAATCCCACAAATATCCGAAAGCAGCCCTATTAAAGCGAGTCACCCCGCTATAAGGGCAAAAGTCCAGGGCCTCACCAACCTGAGCATCTGTTCTCCATGTCAGGGATGGCCCAAAACGGTGTCTGTTCTCCATGTTAAGGGCGGCCGATCATCGCCCTCATGCCAGCGTGGAACTCTAACAGAGCAGTGCAGGATTCCAAGTAGCTCACTACGATCATCATTATTTGTAGTAACTTGATTATGACTTAGCAAGTTATATTTATGTTATCTCAACCAACAAATGGCAATAAATGTGCTTCTAGGGATTGGTGAAGGATCTACAAGCCCCCGTCCAAAAGTTCTTTGATTTCTCAGCATTTCTCACCTAATCAACGTTCACAGCCCTCACCTAGGAAATGACGATGACGGCAAGGACGCGTTTTACGCGCAGCCTGAACGGGAATAAAACATCGGAGATCTCAATGCTCAGGCCGGCCAGGAGAAGGAATTCAGACCGGTTATGGGAAAGTTCAATGTCCACCTTCCTTACGAACTAAAACGGCCTCAGTCTCATCGATTTTGCCGCCTCCAAGACCATGGCCAAACGTAGTACCTATTTCCAGAATAGCCTCCCATATCGGTAGACCCGGAGATCACCACAACAGACCGAATCACAAATCGACCACGTTTTGATTGATGGAAGATACTTCTCGGATATTATCGATTCAGACAACTATCTGGTAATGGTCAAAGTGCGCCAAAGACTTTCCGCTGTGAACAACATTCGATACCGACGCTCGCCACGCTATAATCTGGAGCGAAGGAAGCTACCCGAAAGCTAACCGAGCCCCTCTTGAGGACTGCTAGAGTACCTTCAAAGCAGCCATCAGCAACGCAGCGGAAGGATTTGTGGAAAGAAATCGACTGAACGATTGGTTCGTCGATGACTATCAAACGGTTCTAGACGAGAAGAATACAACTTGGGCGTTGATGCTACAGCAATGAACAACTCATGAAAATGTAGAGCGTAACAGACAAAAGCGAAGACAGCAAACTCATCTCTTTCGGGATAAGAAGCGTCACCTGGAGGAGTTGTAGTTCGAAGAAATGGAGTTCTCAAGATACGCGTAAATTTTGCAAGAAGCTCAAAGCATCCCGTAAAGGCTTCGTGCCGCGAACCGAAATGTGATGGGAAAAAGATGGAGCTATCTTGACGGATGAACGTGAGGTGATTGAAAAGTGGAAGCAGCACTAAGATGAACACCTGGATGGCGCAGAGGCGGAATACCAAGACAGCAGGAGGAATGGCTTCATTGGTATGGTGACGTGCCAACTCCCACGATCAGTAAAGTTAAGGATGCTATCAAACAGCTTAAGAATAACAAGGCAGCTGGGAAGGATGGCATCGGAGCGGAACTTATAGAAATGGGCCAAGATAAGTTGGCGACTTGTCTGCATCGACTAATAGTCAGGATCTGGGATACAGAACAGAGGGAGTCGTATGCCCAATATACAAAATAGGTAACAAGTTAGAATGTTAGAACTATCGGGCGATCACTATTTTCAACGCGGCCTACAAAGTGCTGTCCCAGATTATCTCCCGTCGTCTGTCGCCGCTAGCAAACAGATTTGTGGGAAGTTATCAAGCCGGCTTTGTGAACGGATGATCGACAACTGACCAAACTCTACCATGCGGCAGATTCTACAAAATAGTCGCGAATATCAAGACCATGCACATCATCTTCACATCGACTTCAAGGCCGCATACGATACTATTGATCGCGAAGGGCTATGGAAGATTGTGGACGAGAACGTTTTTCCCGAGAAACAGACCAGAATGATCAACGCTACGATGGATGGTGTACAGTGTTACGGGAACATATCGGGTGCGTTATCGGACTCGTTTGAAACACGCAAAGGACTTCGACAAGGCAATGGTCTTTCCTGACACCTGTGCAACATTGCGCTAGAAGGTGCTATGAAACTTACAAGGTACGGTTTTCAATAAATCCGGCCAGTTCTCCTGCTTCGCTGATAACGATGACATTGTCGGCAGAACATTCCAGGTGGTAGCTGATCACTACTCCAAGAAATTCGGAGACGTATTATTACCGGAAGTCGTGCCAACTATGGACTCCACAAGACCTTGAGGTCTGGTAAACTTCATCCCCGTTCAAAGTGTACCACGTACAACACGCTGATAAGACCGGTAGTTCTCTACGGGCATAAGCCGTGGACAATGCTGGAAAAGGACCTGCAAGCACTAGGAGTTTTCGAACGACGCGTGCATAAGACCATCTTTGGCGGTGTATGCGAAAACGACATATGGAGAAGGATGAACCACGAGCTGGCGCAGCTCTAGCTAAAGCTGGAAGGGTACAATGGGTGGGACATGCTGTAAGAATGTCGGAAAACTCCGCAAATATGGTATTTGTCACGAATCCTACCGGTACAAGACGCAGACGAGCGCAGTAAGCTAGGTGGCTAAACCGAGTAGAGCAAGACCTTGGAAGTGTGGGACATTCGAGGAACTGGAAACAAGCAGGACTCAACCGAGTTTTATTGAGAAATATCGTGGTGCGGTAAGTAAGTATGGGGACATTCGGACCCTTCGCAGACAGCGAGTCTTGCGAGGTGCAACCATGGACCGAATACAATGGAGACAACTTTTGCGTACAGCTGAGGCAGCACTGGCCTTGGTCTGAATGCGTACGTGCATGGTCAACTCTATGTTGACTAGAATGGCAGAGTTGCTGCGACTACGAAAGGTGGTTGCAAATGTCCCAATAGATGGAGTTGACGGGATTTTTTTTTTTTTTTTTTTTTTTTTAACTTTTTATTTGTTCCAAATTAATCAATAATTACATTTCATGTTAATCTAGGTGCTCCAACTACTACTACCGTAATTTATCAACCTTAATTGTACTAATATATACTAATTTTGTTTACATTGTGCATGCCTTAGCAGTTCAGTATTTTAAACAGGTTTTAATGCCTGCGTGTCAATATAACAATAATAATCTTAAAACTAAAAACAAACTAACATTAATTTTAACTAAGCGTAAAGGGAATTAATCATTGCAAATGAAGATTGCAACGATTTTTGTCTGAAATTATTAATTATTTTGTTGGACATTTGCTCTAAAGTCTCAACATTCGAAATTCTATGTACTTCGATAGTACTGTACCAAGAAGGCAGCTTCAAAATCATCTTCAGAACTTTGTTCTGAATCCTTTGAAGTGTTTTTTTCCTGGTAGCACAACAACTAGACCATATTGGAACAGCATAAAGCATGGCCGGTCTAAAAATTTGTTTGAATATTAGTAGTTTGTTCTTCAGACAAAGTTTTGATTTTCTGTTTATAAGAGGATATAAACATTTTATATATTTATTACATTTGGCTTGAATGCCCTCAATGTGATCTTTGAAGTTTAATTTTTGATCAAGTACCAGACCAAGGTATTTCACTTGACTTGACCAAGAAATTGGAACACCGTTCATAGTAACTATGTGACTACTACTAGGTTTCAAAAAATAAGCTCTAGGTTTATGTGGGAATATTATAAGTTGAGTTTTGGAAGCGTTGGGAGAAATCTTCCATTTCTGTAAATAAGAAGAGAAAATGTCTAAACTTTTCTGCAGTCTCCTGCAAATGACACGAAGGCTTCTTCCTTTAGCGGAAATGCCTGTGTCATCGGCAAACAAGGATTTCTGACAACCCTGAGGCAAATCAGGGAGGTCAGAAGTAAAAATGTTATACAATATCGGTCCAAGAATACTACCCTGAGGAACTCCAGCTCTAACAGGTATTCGATCAGATTTGGAATTCTGATAATTTACCTGTAGAGTTCTGTCAGTTAAATAATTTTGAATTAATTTCATAATATAGAGCGGAAAATTAAAGTTTTTCAATTTAGCAATCAAACCTTCATGCCAAACACTGTCGAATGCTTTTTCTATGTCTAGAAGAGCAACTCCAGTTGAGCAGCCTTCAGATTTGTTTGTACGTATTAAGTTAGTAACTCTTAAGAGCTGATGAGTAGTTGAATGGCCATGGCGAAATCCAAACTGCTCATCTGCAAAAATTGAGTTTGTATTGATGTGAAGCATCATTCTATTCAAAATTATCTTTTCAAAAAGTTTACTTATTGAAGGAAGTAAACTTATTGGTCTGTAGCTAGAAGCTTCAGCTGGATCTTTCTCGGGCTTCAAAATTGGAACAACTTTGGCATTTTTCCATTTGTCAGGAAAATATGCCAAATGAAAACATGTTATTAAATAATTTTACCATGAAAGACAAGGTACTCACTGGGAGTTTTTTGATGAGTATATAGAAAATTCCATCATCACCTGGAGCTTTCATATTTTTGAACTTTTTAATTATAGATTTTACTTCATCCAAATCAGTTGCCCCAGGATTCATCGAAAATATTATCCCGGGAGGAAATATTCAGATAATCACGAGCAACCTGATTCTCAATAGGACTAGTAAGACCCAAACTAAAACTATGGGAACTCTCAAACTGCTTAGCAAGTTTTTGAGCTTTTTCCACATTTGTTAACAATATTTTATCACCTTCTTTGAGCGCTGGAATAGGCTTTTGAGGTTTCTTTAAAATTTTGGAGAGTTTCCAAAAAGGTTTGGAGCTCGGGTCTAATTTTGACACATTATCTTCAAATTGTTTGTTCCTCAGGGCAGAGAAGCGTTTTTAATTTGTTTTTGCAAAACTCGCCAGATAATTTTCATGGTGGGATCGCGTGTTCTTTGATATTGTCTTCTACGGATATTTTTCAGACGGATCAAAAGCTGAAGATCGTCGTCAATTATAATTGAATTGAACTTTACCTCGCATTTTGGAACTGAGACAGCTCTTGCTTCGACTATAGAAGTAGTCAGAGATTCAAGAGCATCATCAATATCATTTGTAGTTTCCAAAGGAATGTTAGGATCAAAGTTATGTTCCATGAATGTTTGATATTGGTTCCAATCAGCTCTATGGTAATTGAAAGTAGAACTGTTGGGATTAGTAATTATTTCTTGGGATATTTCAAAAGTTACTGGAAGGTGATCCGAACCGAAGTCAGCGTGGGTAACCAATTGGCTACAAAGTTGACATGAATCAGTTAAGACCAAATCAATAGTTGAGGGGTTTCTTGCAGAAGAAAAGCAAGTTGGGCTGTTTGGATATTGTATGGTATAATAACCCGCAGAACAATTATCAAATAGTATATTACCATTGGAATTGCTTTGAGCATTATTCCATGAACGGTGTTTTGCATTAAAATCACCAATAATGAAGAATTTGGACCTATTACGGGTAAGCTTCTGAAGGTCACCCTTGAGGAGATTCTTTTGCTGTCCTACGCATTGAAATGGTAAATAGGCAGCTAATAGTGAAATTTGACCAAATTTTGTTTCAACAGAAATCCCCAAAGTTTCAAAAACCTTGGTATCAAATGAAGAAAGAATTTGATGTTTGATACGCCTATGGACAATTATGGCTACGCCACCACCTGGACTATCAAGACGATCATTGCGGTATACAAAATAATTGGGATCCCTTTTTATTTTATTACCTGGTTTAAGAAAAGTTTCAGTTACAACGGCAATATGCACGTTATGAACTCGTAAAAAGTTAAACAGCTCGTCTTCATTATCTTTAATAGATCGAGCATTCCAATTTAAAATATTCAGTGTCTTAATACCCATTGCTGAATTTCAGGGTCATGACAATATTGTTTGCAAATTTTATACCAGTTTGAATTGCGTCAAACATGGAGTTTGTATTTAACATACCATTAATCATATCGATCAATGATTTCTGTAAGAAATCCATTTTAGGAAGCGGTTATGCTACCTAAGTCAAAATCTTCAACATTTCTGTTGGAATTTTGATTTCGACCGGCTGTAACGGCGGCGTAGGTATTTCCATTACCCAGCTGAACATTGTTAGCAGCAGGTATGATTGGAGAATTGTAAGCATGTGCACTGTTTGTACTTACGGGTACATTTGTGCGTCGCTGACCATTGTTAACAGCAGTTAGCAGTGGAAAATTTGACGGTTGGGCATTGTTCGTACCCATCGGTACAAACGTAGGTGGAGTTGACGGGATGATGACAGTAGTGAATGGCAAAGTGAATGCTAAAGTGGTATCCAATACAACAAAATTCGAATCGTGGTTGGATTTTCTGGTTGTCCCTCGAGTAACCGGTGTATTGCCGGTTATGAAGATTGACCCACAGAGCTGGAACATTCCTGATTCGGTGCTGCTAGCTTTTTTAGATTTTTAAGGAACCAGGTCGCATTGACATGCTGGTCGGTGCAGAATTATTTTTCGAAGTGCTGCAAGAAGCTAAGATTAGATGATCTTCGAATTTGCCATTGCTTCAGGAGAATCAGCTCGGTTGGCTCGTCTCTGGGCTGGTAGTGTTACGATCGGCACTGTGAAAGTGTGCCAAACGGGGACATCAGAGACAAACGACGAGCAACTTTGCTAACTGCTGAAGCGGTTTTGGACTATCGACTCGCTTGGCTTTGATGCGTCACTTTTGCCAGACGACAAATGTGAGGTAAACGTCCTGGAGACCGACATACAGTAGAAACAAGAAAGGCCGTTACGTGGTGAATTTTCCATTTCGTGGAAACTTTGGAGAGCTCGATGAACCCCGGGAACAAGCGATACGACGATTTGTGGCGTTCGAAAAGCCGGAATTTACATACTACCTTCCGCACCATTGCGTGCTAAAGCTCGATAGCTCTATGACAAAGTTGAGAGTGGTGACCGACGTTTCGGCGAAGAGCGGTAACCATTTGTCGCTGATTAGTTGTTCAACATTTTGCTGAAATTTTGCTCGCAATATTTCGTATTCACTACGGATTTCTCGACAATGTATTGGCAGGTGTTGGTTGACGAGGTTAATCGAAAGTACCTGCGATTTTTTTGGGGAACCGAGGGGAGCTGAACACAGTGATTTACGGGACAGCTGAAACACCACTCTTGGCTACCCCGGCTGTTTTTACAACCATCGAATTACTCCGATCTCCATCACTCATCAATTTCGGCTAGCTGTAGACCAATTTGCTCCCACATCTGTTCCATCTTCACGCGTGCCAATGGTTTTGTTAGACCACCGCACCATTTTGTCGCTGGGACAATATCGAACATCCATTACACCATTGTTGGCTAACTCTTCCAAACTAGTGTTTGATTTTCAGTCCGCTTTGTCGCCTGCCCAGTCGGCATCGACGAACGTTTCTAGAGATCCTCAAGAACCCAGTCGACTCACCGTTCGACCAAGAATCAAAACATTGATTGCAATGTCTGGCCTCGTGTTCATCGCAATGTATAGGAGAACTCGTCGTTTCTAAGCATGGGCTCCTCATCCTTCTCCGGGTCATTGAAATTGGAGACCGCTTCGCATTTGCTTCTCCAAATCGTCCCGCTACTTTCTCGAGTACGTTTTCTGGTTCAGGATAAACTTATCACCGCACCGGGTCACTCGAATTCTCAAATAGGGCTTCACATCTCCGAGGCACGAGATGGTAAACTGCCCGCAAGATGCCTCCGATTTCTTTCGGATTCCTCTTCTGTGTCGATATAATTATATGAACGACTTCTTGTTTTTGCATGTTTTCACGAACATATAGGGATCTGCATCGGATGGCACGTATCCCAGTTGCTTCAAGACATCGTTGATTGTGGCATTCCTAACTCGCCCGGACTGCTACAGGCTATATAGGATTTTCCATAGCTGGAAAACCTCGTCCTCGGTTCCACCTTGGGTTTTTTCGGTCGTTGGATTTGCGATCCGACTTCTTGGGAAACATGAGGCGTATCAGCCGCCGCCGAGCCCGTGGCGACGAAAGAATAGCCCTGCTTTTTCCGGGTTTCTTTACGAGCTGCTCGCACCCGTGGTTGAACCCAATTATCACGCTGTTCTTCTGATAACTTCCTTTCGCTGGTTTGCTTCTCTGCCAGAGACGGACAATCCTTCGGCTTGTGCCCCTGTTTTTGGCAACAATGGTGTGCAACTTGGCCATTTGCGACCAGCCATTTTGTGGATGGTTTGCCCGGACTAGCGGAGCACACGACTTACGTTCACCGCTGTACGAATCGAAAGAGGAAGAGTCTGCCTCGCACACTCCCGTATGGCCTGCTGCGAGGTTCGATGGTCAGCGAGGCGGGCAAGTTGCAAGGTGATGACAGGTTTAGGATGGGGTGATATTGCCAAGGTCTACACATAATTGTGCGAGACATATATTCAAATAGGGCGGTCCACTTGTTCTCAACAAAGTTGCCATATGGCACCCACACAAATGGCACACAATTTTCTTCTGATTCACGTGGTGCGACTTGAGGAAAGATTTCGACACAGCGCTAGAACAACGCTTCGCTACTTCATCGATCACCTTGGATTCGACCAGGTCCACGATAAATCTTCCTCTGTCCTGCTTTCCAGAGCCGTGGTCAATGTCGAAAAGGATTCCGGGAGACTCGTGAGCCGTTTGAACAGGCTCGCAGATTCGCTTGAGAATGGACACTTTGGACGTTAGTGCTGCCCTCTTGCATGGTCCCCGCAGCTTTTCAGGAGGCCTATCACACCCCTTTCTCTCTGGCCACCACCGTTTCACGCTTCCCTGTTAGCTTCACTTGTCGGATTAGCTTCGGCGACCTCCGGTTCCGCAACGGTAATATGTTGCCACAAGGTCTTCTCGGATGAGGAGGAATTGCACTTTGGTTTTCCAAACGCTCTAGTCTCTAGATTCCCAATCGCTCCATGGTGACCTGTTTTTCGCTTGCTGTTTATCCGTTACTATGAATACGGCTTCTCTAATAACGGCCCATAGCCTTTTAAATGTAGAAGAAAGACAGGGTTGATTGAGAACGTAGAGTAAACTAAATTTATTTTCGATTACAAAATCTTACAGGCTACTATGATAAGTTTAACAACCATCGAGTTGCTTCGATCTTCATCATGGTCTGGATAATTGTTTTTAGGGGGAAGCAGTGGTTTCAAACAACTATCTACCGAATCGTCTTCCGTCTAGATCAATCGAAATAACCCCATACGAACGCTCTTATGGTAGGAAGCCATGCCTCAAGCACGTACGTCTGTTTGAAATGAACTCTGATGAAAATCGAGGAAAATTAAAGTTCGTTGGATACAGGGAAGAGTCAAAGGCCTATCGTTTGCTGGATATTTAGACTGGAAAGGTAACCATAAGCCGTGATATCAAGATCCTGCAATGCTCACGTCCTGTACTCAGTATTGACGCTTCGCCGAACGAAGATGCCGTCGTGCCTTTTGAAGGTTGGAACGTGGAAAAGTTGTGTCCGGCGACGAACAGTAGTTCTCGGAAAACGCAAATGCCAGCACATTTAGTGAAGATACGTTTGTTGGCTTTGACATGGATAAAGTTGAGCAGCTACGAAGGTCAACCAGGTCTACAAATGGGTAATATAAGTATGCGTGCAGTGCTGAAAATGAAGCCCAACTGGAGCCACGAAACATTCAAGAAGCGTTGACGTGTCCAGAGGTTGAACATTGGAGCCAAGCGACGACGGAAGAGATACAGTCTATTGAGTCAAACTAAATTTGGGAATTGGTCGACATACGTCCAGGAAAGCTTGGGATTGGGTGCAAGTGGGTCTATAAGCAAAAGCGAGATTCCAATGGAAATGTACTGCGCTTCACGGCGAAGTTGGTTGCTCGATGTTCTCCGGTCGTTAACCTTCCGGCATTGATGAGTGTAGCAGACAAGCGAAAAGTGGTGATTAAGCAGTACGACGTCAAGACGGCATATCTTGATGAACACCTCGAGGAGGAGGTTTTCATGAAGAAACCTCTAAGATTTGTTATGACAGGTTTGGAAAGCAACTAAGAAAAGCTTATTCGGTATCAAACATAGTCGAAAGAACGTTCCTGACAGTTGCTTATCAGTAAACTAAGATGGAACCTGGAGTACAAGAGATTGGACTAAAGGTGAATTCTTCAAAGGTGTTAGAGCTGGGATAATCGAACTATTATAGTCGACGGAGAAAAGTTCGAGGAGGAGGATTAATTTGAATTACTGGGATTATAGGTTACGTTGGATTACAACTACAACAGTGGAATTTGGAGACGCAGTATTGCTGGAAGTCGTGTCCATGGGCTCCACTAGATCATGAGGTCTGGTATGCTTCATCTCCGTACTAAGTGTACCATAAACAAGATGCTGATGGGACTGGTAGCTCTCTACGGGCATGAGTTTTCGATCATCTTCGGCATGTGAAAAGGGCGTATTAAGGAGAAACATTAATTCAGAGGTAACGCAACTCCCAGGTGAACACATTATCCAAAAAATTGTCAAAAGGAGGGTACATTTTGCGGAGAATGTTGTAAAATGGACGAACAACAATCCTACAAAAATGGTGTATGTTGCAGAGGCGCGCATCAAGCAAGGTTAAACCAAGTGGGACACTCGAGCAACTGGAGAAAAGTTGCCAACAATCGAGTTTATTGGCGAAATACAGTGACGCAGTTTCTAGAAACCTTATTGATTGACTAGGAAAAAGTCAAAAGAAGAGAATTGTTTGTTGTATTTCGGTGGTTTCTAAGAAATTGACTATTATCTGAATGCAAAAAAAACATGGCTTGCTATTTTAAATTGTAATTGGCTCAAGAAAATTCAGAAGACTGTAACTTTTTATCAATTCACTATATATCTTTCAAAACATGATTTCAGAAATTCTACAAGCAAGACATATTAAGCTGGAATTATCTATGCTGTAACTTCGATACTATTTTGTTTGTGACAATCTGCAGAGACGTAAATTGCCCGCTGATACTCCACATTGACGACCAACCAAATCAGTACCTGGAGCAACAGTCGTGGCATAGACGACCAGCGAGGCCGAAGAAAAAGGCAATTGTTATTATTGGAAAAAATAGAGGCAATTTTTATTCTCTCCCCATCTCCTCCACCGACCACCACCCATCTTGCGTAATTACGTACGTTGTGCTCACCCCGGCTGTTGCTATTGGGAGAACGGTTTGGAGTCGTTGATGAGCTGAGGGATGGATCGAGTAGGTGAAACGCAAAGCGAGGGTAATTTTGAAGTTGAAGTTCTTCCGAGTCCAAGTCAGCAGTGATGAAAGATTGACTGACTGATGACGGCGGCGGTAGCTCAATGATTATGATGATGATGATGATGATGATGGTGAGAAGATGCCAGAAAAGAAGAAAATATCGAACGAAGTCGAATTGCTCGCATTCGAATTAACAAACCTGATGGTGGCAGCGATTTGCGACTGGAGCATAATTTTCGGTTTGGTAAATGTAACCAACTGTTAGAGTCAAACATAGTTTGAGGCGGTGGGACCAACAACGGTACCTCACATCGAAATTCTTCCTCCAGTTAGTTTCCACTTGATCGAACAATCTCCACGGCGAGCAGAACTAATCCGCTCGTTCCGTCCGTTGAGAATCTCCGGCTTGAAAATTTCAGAACGGTCTATTTTCGGTCGTAGCCGATTAGTTCCCTCCAGAAAAGCAAATCCGAAAAATCTCCAAGTCATGGAGGAAAATCGAAAATTGTTGCCTTCTCACATCCGTACCTGGTGCCGTAGACACAGTGGTGAAGTTTCTGGAGAAGTCACACCGCACAATGGAGGTTTGCCGGGTTGAAGTGTTTTTTAAAACATCTCAGAGGAGGAACGTGAGCGTGACTCGGCTCGCTGGCTGAGCCGTTCTTGTTTTGCTGCCAAGAAGAAGTCATTGCTCGGTAGCCCGCAGCAGGCTATGCCATGATGGAAGCGCTTGGATCTGGAAGAGAAAAAAAAAAGTAACCATCATCGCAGCAAGTCTGGAGACTGAATCAAAACTCAAGGCTTGCTATAATTACTACGTTAGTGTTGGTCTTTCTTATTATTCTTCACTTCCCGGTGAGATTTGAATCACCCCGAAGAAATTCTCAAAACATCACGATTTCTTGTTTTTCTCCCTTTCGATTTATACCTGGGCATACATCCTTTCGCTCTTAGAATTCTCCGATGTGAGTGAGGACACAGGCCTTTTGGTTTTTTACTCACTCGGTTGCGCTAGTTTTCGAACCGTCCGTTTCTTCTTATTTTTCTTCTTCTTCTGATGATCCGGTTCCCGGACCTTCGCCGTGCACAGGAGATGAAGGAACGACAAATAAATACCTGTGTGAATTTGCAACTTTTTTCCTCGACCCCACTCTTCATTCCATGTGCTCGTTTCTTTCTCTTTTTTCTTTTGCGCCAGTCAGCGTCGAGTTTCCAAGCCATTAAAAAGGGCACAAAGCCATCCAGCAGGCACGACGGAAAGAGCAACGGCCAGAAAGATCTTGTTGTTCATCAACCAACCTCTCGAGGCTGCTGTTGGTATCAGCGCAGAACTCGATGGAGCAGCTCCCCGAGCAGAATAAAAGACAAAAGGAGGGAAATGGCGCGGTGCCTTCGTGCAGAAATATGCTCTTATAATAAGACATCCGCTGCTTGCTGGCTGGTGGCCAATAATAACAACAATAATAACAATAATGGGGAGCAGCGAGAGCTTGTGTGTTCGTCGAGTGCCATCGACTGGGGTGTTATGTGGTGAGCCTCCCAAGCAACGGTGAAATTGGAGCCAAACGGGCACACAGCATCTCTGAAAGCCAACCAACGTTCGGCGCAGAACTGGTTTGCAGAATCCCTTTTCCCCCTTTGCGCTCTCGTCTGCTCTAGGTTAGGTTGGGTTTTGCACGAGTTCAGACGCAAGCGCGCCTTTTTTCCACCATCAACGGATCTTTTGGCTCCAACCGCGTTTCGGACGGCGACTTTCGAAAAGTTGTTTCCTTTGTTCCCCGGATGATGGGGGGCATGCTGGAGAGCTGGTGGAGCCTTTGGGAAGGCGAATGGTTGGTCGTGGTCGTGGTCGTGGTCTTGGTCTCTTCAGCAGCACCGATTGACCGGCTGATGTATCGCTTCGTGACCTGCCCGTAAGTTGGAGGTGATCTAGATTTTGAAAAATGACCAGTAAGTTTGAATTTTAAGCAGGAGAGGATTGTGTGTTACGCAACACCACCATCGTCGTCAAATGATCTACTGTTGATCATGACTTGCTTATGCTCTAAACATTACTGTATATTGTTATTCCATGTTTACTTTATAATGCACAACAGCATCCTTACTGTTAGTAAAAATCGGTCCAAACGCTCATACGTTCTTAAATAAAACCTTGTCTTCCCAATGGACTACTACCAGCATACATTGTTAATGGCCCAAGTAAGGATGCCACTGTTAGTTAAAATTGGTTCCAACCGACTTTCAAGCGTTTTTAAATGATTGCCTAGTCTTCCCAATGAAAACCCACCACCACATTTTGTGAGTAGCCCTAATAGCATTATTACTGTTGGTTTGAGTTGGCTGTAAACGGCTCTTAGGTGTAGGTTAAAATCTGTTTTTTTATAAGCAAAATAAACCACCATCGCAATTTGTGAGTGGACTTAAAGCATCCTCACGGTTGGTATAACTCGGTAACATTATGCTCTCAAGCGTTCAATAAACCCTGGTCTTCCTAATGAATAACCACTATCACGCTTTGTGATTAGTCCCTAAAGCATGCTTGCTGTTGGTCTAAATCGGTACAAATTTTGAAATATTTTACCATACTTCGCTTGAATTTGGCGTATATCTAAAAACCGGTAATCCAAACAAAGGCAATATCGTCATTGGCCTCGTCCGAATGCAGCTCAAATAAGGAAAAGGCAGGAATGTGTTAACCCGATACTCGCATTACTGAAAGCCGAGAAATCCTCTGTTTAGCCACAAAAAATCACTGGATTGGATATGAGGAACTTTTCATTTCCGTGAAACGCATCTCCATACCATGATTTTCAATATATTCTGATAGCGTTCTACAGATAGTTGATTTCTTGGACTATTGGCAACACTTTTGCCATAAACACAATCATTTTGTTGACTATGACTGTCCTGAAGGAGAAAGAGTTTTTGCATTCGAAAATAAACTATCACAGGCACCTTGCTGAACCAAAAGACCTTTGATTGATTTGACCCTTGATCTGCTTTTGACGTTCCGCCAGTCTGTGTACTCGTTGTTTCTTGTGCGGTTTGCATTTCAGATCACGTGCCCTGTTAAGCTAAGCAAGAGACATTTAAAACTGTTTGCTCAATTAACGGCCTGATACGGCCGGATTCCGTCTTACTCGCTCCCTCACACATTTGATCATTTTCTTCGCTCTGACGGTTTGTCTGGCAACTTCGTTGGATTGTATAAACATTTCTTACTCACTTACCACTCACTCACTGCGAACTGCTTAAGCCTGTTGAAAATTTGACACGGTCTAAGTTTTTGCGAGTGTAATTTTAAAGCTTGCTCCCGCATGACTTCCATCTTGACTAGTATATGTAAAAAACTGAATTGCTTATTTATCCGCAGCGATAAGCTGCCAAAAGGCACTGTTGAAGCTGACTGCCGTGGATATCTCCAACTTGTGCCGTACGCAGTTCAGCAATGTCTTCTGGGATGAAAATCTGGATGCCGAGAGCCTCGAACCTGCTACTAGCTACGTCTGTATTTGGCTCTGCACTCACTATCCATAGTGATATGGTGATTTCAGCCGGGAGGCAGATGAAAAAGGTATTCCTTCAATTGTCCTGAAGTTGCTTCAACAGAATTGCTGCGCCGTTTGTTTCCCCAATACACAAAAAGGGATGCAAACGACCAGGCTCCAACTATCGTGGAATTGCTGCACTAAGTGCTTTATACAAGCTATTCGAACTAATTGATCTCCATGTCCATGTATGGTCCATGTCGTTACACAGACTATTACTCCTGCCCAATACGGGTTTATGCCCAAACGGTCGACGGGGACCAACCTTACCGTATTTACATCGTTCGTCATCCGCAAAATGGAACGCGTCATCGAGTAGACGCCATATACAGAGATCTCCCTGTGGCCTTCTTCTATAAATGGGAGTTCACGATCAATTGTTGAACGGGCTCTGCTCGTACCTGACTAGTAGAACTATGTCTGTGAAGATTTCAGATTATGCCTCGTCTAGCTTTCCAGTAACATCCTTCGTTCCTCAAGGCAGCCACAATGGTCCTCAAATACCTGAAATCATCCTACGCGGATGACCTAAAACTGTGCTACGTCATAAAATGTCCAGAAGACGCCCACTTTCTTCAGCAGGAACGATCCTATAGCTGCGCACTTGCGCATTCAGCTGAAAATAAGTACGAATGACGTCATGTCGTTACTACAACAATTACGATCGCAGAGTGCTACTTGGGATAACCGTTCGACGACTGGTGCCGGATCAACAGAATGTCCCTAAATGTATCCAAATGCTCGGCTTTCTGCTTTGACCGAAAATGTGCGATGTACCACATTTCCTATATTGGTTTCATCGCAGCTAGGATTCATCTTCCGCTTCGCAAAAAAACTTCAAAGACGTTTAATGTCTGAGGGTACTATACTGCTCCTTGGTCTGTCCTTTTTTGGAGTACTGTGCTGTTTTTTGGGCCCTTTTATATCAAAATGCAGCCCAGAGGATCGAAGCCGTTCAGCGAAGGTTTATACGCCTTGTTTTGCGACATAATCTTTGGCAAGACCCTCGCAGATTGCCAAGCTATTAAAGTCGGTGTAACCTCATCAACCTGGAATTGTCGGAAGGGAGGCGTATGGTGGCCAAAGCGTGTTTCGTTGTTGACCTCCATTAGAGAAACATCGACTGTTCCACTTTACTTGGTCTCTTGAACATCAACACTCGTTGACGAAACCTCCGTTTACAATCTTTCTTAATAAACCGGCACTAAAGGACCACGAAAAATGCTAGCCCGTGCTAAGCATGTGCCGCGTTTTTAAACAGCTGGTATAACGTTAATAAGCGTTGTTTCCGAAGATGTTTGTGTTAATTATTGTATTCAATTCAGTTCTATCTAATTGTCATTGAGATACACATTTTTATCTGTTAACGAATCAATAAATAAATATATAAAGTAAACACTCAAAACGGCTGCTATCAATTTCACTGTTAGCATTACCCAGTTGCAATAAATGAATTATGAAAAATTGTGACATCTATTGTGCGGCACCCTGTATGTTAGTCTTAGCATCATGTGTTGGTTCTCTGTGTAACTACAACAGATCTAGCCACAATTGGTCAATCATGTACATGCTCTCGGTTTACACCCTCAATTCACTGCTCGCACCTCGGAAACAAGTTTTCCAAAAACTCCATCGGCTACCAGGATTCCGCACTGTAGGAATCATTGCTTTGCGTTACTCCTCTCCAGTTTGATGAAAGCTAGCAAAAAGTATTATAGCCACCTTTCGGAACATCCGCTGCTCGAGTTTCAAGTTCTTCAACAAACGATCTTTTCGAAGCTGATCCTTCTAGTAGGCGTGTGTTAAATCGCCGTCCGCTGGATCCGTGCAATGTATAGGCGGATCTCGCCGATAAGAAGATGGTGTACAAATGCGATGTTCCGAACATCTAAAAGGCTCCGTCTCCATTTTCGGCGACTGTCTTTTGCTCTGTTCTCGGGTTTGAAACGGATAATATATTTGGAGCACAAGCCAGTAATGTTATGACTGAAGATCAGACATTTATTAATGCACCTAATGCTATGTCGAAACTTCTAGCCAACCGTAGAGACCAAGAACGATTGGAAACGTTATGGAAGGCTACATTGGCGCAGTCTGGTCAAGTTCCTACTCTTACGACGTTTGTTCGAGACACTTTGATTCTATCGCATGGAAATGCTGCCTTGGAGTAGGCCTTATTAATAAGGATTGCCTTGTGGCGAATCAAGAAGAAGAGGGTCTTGTTGCCCAGCTTATAAAATACGATGCCGTCGATAAGCAAGGAGGAGTTAAAAATGTTCTGTTGAAAGGATTATTCCAATATGCACACAATGCGCATCCTATGCTTGATCTCTAGAGATTAAGAAGAAAGAGCAACGGACCGGTGAGAGTGTGAAGCAACGGAAGCAAGGTAGTAGCACAAATATTGAAGGAGTTGAAGGCCATAAGGCAGACACGCAAAAGAAAATGGATTCCATCGACAAGCAGATCAAAGAGCTTACTAAGTAAATCTTTTTAATACACCTCTTTGAATAATACTCTTGGAAACGATTGAAATAAATGTTATTTTACATACTTCATATGTAGCAAAGCCCTTCACAAAACATGTTTCCCACAGTTTTTCAGTTGATTGTACTTGTTGATCGGTAGTGCACTACTAACAGCAGCACTAACATGTTCCAGTTGAATTTGTTTCTCTTCAATATGTTGCCTTGCAGAGGCTGCTCCTTGACAAGTAACCGATTTCTTTTCCCGCCAGGTCAACAGCACTCTGATTCTCGCAGAAGATGGTTACAGATTCTGCGCATCCTGACAGCTCCTGTCAAAAATTTCTCCACCATGGCTTCCTGTGTGGCAGATGAAACTGCCATATACTCGTCTGCCTTCGTTGGAAGTGCAACCGTTGACTGCTTGCAACAGTTTCAGGCAACTGGGGCCTCCAGATTCCATGAACACATATCCAGTGATATACCGACTGGTCATTGCCCCAATCCGCATCGCAATAGCCTACGAAGTTTCCATCACGTCGTCCGTTGTACGTCAATTTCATTTGTTTCGCTCCTTTCAGATAACGAAGAATTCGTTTCGCCGCTGTCCAGTGTACTTTTCCAGGGTCGTTACAGAAATGGCTTACAGTATTTACAGTAAAACTAATATCTGGACGATCTTCTTGCGCCAAATTTTGCAAAATGCCCACCAGTTCTCGGAATGGAACCTTCTCCAACTGTTTCCGCTATTTTTATGTTTTCGCTTCAGTTCAATACGTTTCAGCTCGGTGTCCAGCTTCAAATTCCAAACTCTGAATGCTTGCCTGAGCCCGTACAAAGCCTTCGTCTGCTGATTCACGAACCCTTCAGGTTGTTCCAGAAATATTTCCTCCCCTTCTAACTCTCTCTCTGCAGGAACGCCGTCCATCTGCAGTACTTTCGGGTTCATTCTAGCTACTAGAAACAAGGGGCATTTCGAACTACAGGTGCATAAGTCTCATGGTAGTCCACGCCTTTTACTTGAGAGAAACCCTTGATGACTAATCGGGTTTTGAACCTCTCCACCGAGCCATCCGAGTTGGGTTTGACCTTGTAGACCACCTGCTTTCACCAATTTGTACAGACCGCCAGATCCTTGTCCAACCGCTACTACTTCGTTTGTCGGATTGACCACCTTACACGCTTCCTTCATAAACGTAACACTGTAGCCCTTCTTGCACATTCTACTCACCGAAAATAAATTTACTACCAGATTCGGTAGGCGTAAAACGTCGTTCATCGATATTTCCCAGATTTCTGCTCCGATATTCTCTAATCCTTTGGCAACAACCGGTACCACTGCACTGTTGACCACGTTGAAGCTTGATGATACATTCTGTAAATCCGCTAGAAGATTTCTGTTCCGGCACAAATGAGCAGTTGCTCCAGAATCAAAGATCCAGTCTTCCTCTGCCGTTGATAACATCTGACATGCGTAAAATGACGCGAAGAATGCAACATGGCCACTGTTCTTGGTATGCTTCTTTTTCTTCTTCGCAATAGCTTGATTGGAACACTGAGCTGCATCGTGACCCATTTTCTTGCACCGGTAGCACTTGATGCTAGATTTCTCGCTGCTGGTCTACGGAGTCAATTTGGACTTGCTGAGAAACGCTTCTTGACCTCAATATCTTAGCTTTGGCGATATCCGTCGTTTGATTCCAGATGACTCCAGGCCGAGGATCATTGGATCATATTGCTTCGGCAGGCCTTTCATTGATAAACTAGCCAGCCAAGCATCATCAACCTTCTATCCAACTTCCGCCAACTGATGACTAGTCGTGGACAACTCATTCACATACTGTTGAGTCATCCGGCAGATAACATCCTCGTCACGCTCAGCCCCGACAAACCAAATGCCTGTGAGCCTTCTTAGCAGACTCAATCTTCCCAGTTAGATCCACCGTGTCCATACAAGTTCGAAATACTGTTCCGACGCTTTCCTTCGCACTCGTAGTATACCTCACAGTCCATAGACGCTTAAATCAATGCTGAGACATATCGCTCGCTCCTTCACTGCACACCAGGCCCGCTCCTTGATAAGGACCATATTGGTAGCGAAAGACCAAGAACTGTACTCTGAAAAAAAAAATGATGGTCAAGTTTACCCAATTATTGGGGGTTAGGTGACTATGACAGTATAGTGATTTTCAACGGACTATGATCATGGTCAAAACAATCGTCGATTCAACATTTACTATAAGGTCGGAATAGTCCTTGTGACCATGACCATCATGAAGAATACCATAAACGAGGGAAATTCGACCATTTTCATGGTTAGTGTAACCATTATATGCAATAGTCATCTTGACCATGATTTAATTCGTCAGTACAGTAACTGTTCGCTAACTGGTGCTGTTTAACTGGGCTAGCTTTTTAACTGGGCAGTCACGCTAACCGGGCTATAGCCCAGTTAAAAAGCAAATAAACTTAAAAAAACAGCATTTGACATTTTGTTGTCAACATCAGCAAGGCTGCAAAAGTGCAATATGAGTTTCATAGAGGATTGAAAAATGGCTAAACTGTACGAAATTGAGTCGTAATTTCACACAAACTAAATCAAACATTTTCCACAATAAGGGCACAATAAGCTACATCGCAATAACGTACAAGACTTAAAAACAATATTTAATATATGTATTGTAGCAATGAAATATCCCAACCGAAATCTGACTCGAAAGCCCCCTCGAAGTTTATTTGCATTTGAAATGTCAGCCCAGTTACTATCGAGCAGCATCCGCTAATCGGCTAGTAACGCAGCTCAGTTAGCGAACGGTTGCTGTACAACTATTTCTGAATTTTCTTCAGTGTAGTTTTCCGATCTAAACTCCTGAGACACCCAACTGTCCAGCTTGATTCGAGTTTGATCCAGAACCATTTTGGGTATCTTCAGGACTTACAATTTTTCCTTTCTTCACTAACAGGGTCGTATCCTATAGTAACGGCCTGGACACTTAGTCTTTTTTACTGAGGTGGGTAAATTTGCACTGAGTTTTAAAACAGCTGGGAAAGTCAGTAAACTTAGAATCATCAGCACATGAAATGTAAGGAAAATTATAAAAATATTATTTTTTTCTATCAGTGTAGCCCTCTCCATGGCTGGATTTTGTACCTGGACGCTGGTGAGAGAGCCTAATCTCATGTTAATGATTCATTGGAGATAGCTGATTTATGATAGATGTCGCTAGGTCATGTCATTGTATGACTTTCTACTCTACTCTATTCATGGGAGAGCCAAAGGTCCAGCCACACAAAGTAGTGATAATATCACACCGCTCCTCTTCTACTTAATAGCCACGTCGTAGCATGCATGTATAAAGGCACTAACAGTTGAGTGTGATATTGGCGGGTTGCGCTTGCAAATCACTAAAAATTAAATAATAGATAGATTTATTCAATTTTGAAAACATTTAATATTCAATTTCAGGTGGAAGTTTGAACTGTGTCATAGAATTTCATATGCAGTGGTCTTCTAGACCATGGCCATAAGTATTGTGGTTTTGTGGGATGCGGAAGGCCCATTTAGGAACTCAGAGTATCGTATGTAACAATTAATCGCATCAAAAAAAATCTGTTATGTGTCAATTGAATGGCGGATCGAAATGACATTTTATACCACGCTTCCATAAAAAATCACTATTATTATGTAATTGCATCAGAGCTCTAAAAGCTAATATATTCTTCTCTTGATTTATTTCCAGGTAAATATTGCGCAGATCTCTCTTTATACTAAAGATACGTTAGGACGATGGCAACACATATCAGAGTGAGTAAAGCCGTTTTGGACTGATGAATTGCATGAACTATCGGCGCTTTATTGGGACCGTTTGCTTCCGGTTCGTCATCCGAACGACTCGAAGGAAAAACTTGACAAATCATCGAAACGGGGACGGTAATAAAAGTTATTAACAGTTTGAGCAGCTCTCAGCCATAAAGAGTACGAAATCAAAGCCGACGACCTACTTTCCAATATAGGCGACAGAAAATTTACCGAATAATTCCTCCAAACGGATTCCGCCAAGGCCATACATTTCCGTTTGACCGGCCGTCGTCGTCGCGAAACGAAACGAACGTTCTTTCCCAGTTGAAAATATCACATTTAAAAAAATCTGCCTTTTTGCTGATGTTATCAATTTTTTCCCCTTTCGAATTATTATGTGGCTGTGCTGGCTGGATGTGGATGGATGTAGGTACTGTGGGCGTGTTCAGGTTCAGAGAAGAAACAAAGCAAAGCTCGCGCACTCAACTATCGCCAGACTCGCTAGCAGAACTGCACACATTCTCAAGGACAAACCGTCGTCGGCCAGAAGGAGCGCAAACGTATCGGACAGGAGTCGGTTTCGAGGTTCAAAGGAAATCCACTCAGCACACACAAACATCGGCGCACAGATGTAGACGCAGACATAAGACACCAAGACACACGTGAGCCATTTTGAATGCCGTTGAAACAGCGGAGCATAGCAGCGCAAATTTACAACCGACAAAGAACGAACTGCAGTAAATAATGCAACCGAAACGTGCCA
>JASCZW010015569.1:0-20264 GCA_034211315.2 Aedes japonicus | reverse complement strand
GGTCTTGTTTTCGCGCTACCAGCCGGCAAGGGTCCTGTCCTAGGCTATGCGTATCGCTACGATTTGAAGCAACAGCTGCTTTGAATAACTTCAGATTCGCACTTTTCTTAACTTTCTGGACGAACGATGAAGACATTTTCACTTTTTTGCCACTTTTCGTTTCGATATTCGTTTTTTTTCTTAAATTGTTTTACCACTACCTTCCTCTCCGTTGCGAACCAAGAATCATAATTGCCTCCGGAACCGCTCTTTCTCTTCAATGGTAAGGTTTTTAGCACTATGGTGACCATCGATTTTGCGATGATCAACGATTTCTATAGTACTATAAACAGCACCGTTTTCCGGATTTTCCACCGGTTTGTGCTAAATTAGCTCGCGCACATGTTCTTGTTCGAACGCCATTTTAAAGAACAAAAGTGAATAAACATGTATAACATGCGTTCTCGGAAAAGACTGTATTAATCAACTGAACTGGACTGGACTGAAAAATCAAACACTTCCAGCGAAAGCCATGACGATAATTTGGCACAAAATTAGACATTTTCACACAACCAGAAGTATCTTAAGCAAAAATAATAAACTAATGTTTCAAAGCAGTTTGTTTGCCATATGTCTAACCTTGATTCATGATGTTTTGGATTGTCATAATCGACCAACAACCAAAACCGTATGCAGGGTAGATCTCTCTCTCTCTCTCTCTCTCTTTCTCTCTTCACGTTCACATTCTAAAAAAAACAAGTTTTTGTGTCGAAAATCTTGCAACACAGTCATCAAAATACTAGGCGTTTCTCTCGGAAAGCGATTGTTAGATTGTGAAAATGGCGCTCTATTTCCAAATATTTCACTAAATCACCTAAATTCTAAAGAGGGGACGAGCCTCAGTTAAAAAATCAGGGGTGTGTCTATTCATCATGCAATGAAACTAAATGAAATAAAAAGAAGAAGGCAATGTGAACCATTTGTTATCCGTTTTTGAGGACTCGGAAAGGGAAAACATTTTTCAACCTGTTCATACGGAAATATGTATTGGAGCAAAAGTAGACATTTTGAAAGAATCGCACCGACCTTCACTTATACTAATATGCACTTTCAAATTGTAAATTAATCGCCAAACATTTGCTGATCAAATGGTGAAAGTAGTTCGAATAGCAATTGTGTTCAGCGAGCAGCACTGAATTATTAGAGATCAAAACCTTTCACTCTCATATTTTTCAAATTTCTTGAAATGACAGCCAGTATAGAGAAGAGAAACGTAGTCCTACGTTAAAAAAGTAATAATGGTAAGTGAAAGGATAGTAGTATAAGTAGCAAAAAGATAAAAGGATGATTATACAGAAGAGAAAAAGAATGCGTTAAAGAGAAGAAAAACGAAGAAGAAGAACATGATAAAGAACTTGAAGAAGATAGAAGAGAAGAAGCGACAGAATGATGAAAAGCCAGACGAAGAGATAGGAGAATGATTGTCAATGACAAATGAAAAGAAAAAGATTGTGTATAATGATGAAAAGTCAACACGTGCAAACGAGGAAAGCGATCTGCGCGTTGGAGCATTTATTTTTTTTTTTTACAACACCTACGCTATGCACGAAAGATTCGGTAGTCATCCAGTAAATACTGGACACGAATGCACCTCTAGTGTAAAGTGTCTGGGTCACTCAAAAGAGCTTGATTCATTTAATACCTGGAGACAAAAAAATCGGTTCTATCCCAAAACCATGTTAAGGTATTAAAAATGTTTAGTTAGAAATGTATCGAACATAGACTATGTATTTGTGATAGTTTTGATGTGTTCATCATAGCGTACTGTGCTGCAGAAGTTTAAAATAAATTTGGGCTTTGGTGTCCAAAATGATGATAAATATTAAAAAATATGATGAAACATTTGTCCAGAACTTGATGAAAAGTCTTCGATCAAAAATTCGCAAATTCGTGAAAGAATAATATTAATTTTATCCGGTCTTCACAATGTTCAAGTTCAATCCCGTACAATAAAGAATCATCCATTTGTTTGAATGAAAAATCATTTTTTATATGATTTGAAAGAAAAATATGTGGATAACTTATTTCCGGTAGAGTTGATGGGACATTTTGTAGCACCATCATCATTTCTTCATCTCTCTTGCAACCCGAGTTACTTTCCACTCTTCTCCAACTTCTGTTCGACAACAGCCTAAGATTTCTCAATTAAGCGGAATTGAGGGCAGTTGGGTGGATTAATGTCCTTTAGGAAGAAATCTGCCCGGATATCTTTATACAACTGTTGTACCTCTCCGCTGACCACTAGGCAGTGGCCAAAACTTAACAGGTCAATTGTGAGCTTTAATGTATTTTCGAACGCGTTTTTTTCAGGCACTCCTGCTACGTACAGTTTGGAAATCCACAGTCTTGTCTGTCAAGGACACTGCCGGGCTGGTCCGTCCGCATCCAGTCAACGCCCACAGTATTCACAAGCTTTGCCGGTTACCGAAACATGCTAGGGTCACTACCTCGATTTTATAGAAGTTTTTTCCGAGAAGCTGCCCAGAATACATCTTCACGTACGTTTTGTCGTACATGATGATGCATCATTCTTGCTTCGCAAAACCTTGTTGTACAACTTCCGTGTAGTTTTTTTTTTTGGCTACTAGAATCTACTTCAGAGTGCTATATGGGCCGAAAGATCGTAATCCTTCTCGCAGACGAATTCTTTTGACGGTGCTCAGGTTGGCATTCAATTTCTTGGCTTGAATTTTATAATCCGACAGCCTTGGGTTTGCCCTAATCGTTCATAACACCTTCAAATGCAACTTCCGATCCTTAGATCCACTACGACACTATGGTCCTACCGACACTATGGTGCCTCTCACGGAAATGTTTGAGAACGCTACACACGGTCAATTTAGACAATTTCAACGACTTTGCGATTTTTGAACCTCACCACCTTGGATCTTTGAAGTGGGTGTGAATATTTAATTTTCGGTTTTGGGTTTCTATCAAGTGTAGCTTATTTGAAACAAAATGAATCTATACGAACTTTTCAGTCTTCCAAAGGAGTGTCATAAAAATGTCAAAAATTATTTCAGTTGCACTGACAGGATGGCGGAAGTTCGATATAAAACCAAATTTAATAATAATTTGAAGAAGAAACTTCCAAAATCTGTGAAAATTTAGACAGTTCCTATCATGGGTTCATTTTTGTACCCTTTTTCAGAAATATTACCTTCTTTGCTATAATCCTCGGACACAGAGACAAATTTGATAGTCAATTTTACCATTATTGGGGGTAAGTATGACTATTGCAGTGTAGTGATTTTGAACAGACTATGATCATGTTGAAAACGACCATTAAAAATAGTTGATTCAACATTTACCATAAGGCCGGAATAGTCCTTGTTACCATGATCATAGTCAATGCCATGAACGTGGTCAATTTTCATGATTATTGTAACCGTTATATGCAATAGACCATGATTTAATAGTCGGTATAACGATAGAATATTTCTCAGAGCACGTTTTCGCTTCGTTTTGTTCAACTGAGGGCATCTTCAGCAGCGGTATATTTTTGGAACAACTTTATAGTTGATTTGCATCAGCAAAACTTGAATGGAACCAGCCAAAATAGACCAACTTTGCGTTCCTCGCACTGGTGTTGTATTTCTTGTTGTTTAACCCGCCAACACCTAATGATTCAACATCAGAGATGAGAAATTTGTTTTTCAGAGATCACTGATTTTTCGCAAACTTAAATTGGATTGACCAATAATTTTTACTGCTAGTAGTAGTGCATCGTTCGCGCAAAAATGACGAGGTATACTTGCTCTTTTGCTTTTGATCACGATAGATGCACCAACTGGAAATCAAAATAACTCCGGGGAAGCTAAATCTGCTTCTCAAAGTTTTCGATAATTTTTTGAAAGTGGTTCCTATTCCATCGATGATCAGCAAAATTTTTGGAAGTTCAACCAAGTTTCCAGAAACGTTGAAAATGTTTTGGCAATTTTATGGACTTCTCTAAAATTTCATCACTTCCCTTCTCGAAAGAGAACAAGCATACTTACTTTTTAACTAAAATGTAATAACAAAAATGAACTAAAACGAATATTCGAAAACAAAACAGCTACAAGCAGATAAAAAGTTGGTTTGCGCCAAAGAGTAAAGGTAAAGAGGCGCACAGTGTGTAGCCAAAAATACCTTATCGAATCGTACCTTATCGAGCAAAATAAACAAAGCCTACTCTGTTGTAAGAGGTATTGAAACTCTGTCGGTTTGTCACGGAAAATCAAATAGAATTTAACTCGGCAAGTTGAAGTGTGAACAGTTATAGACGTCAACATTATTTTCTGATTCCACATGTGTAGCACAATTTCAAAACATAAAAAGAGTCAGTTGAAGTCTCACCATCAGCCGCAGTTGAGGATGTAGCGGCTAACAAATCATTACAAAGTTCGTGTTTCCGATTGCTATGAATTTTCCCTATTCGCCTCTTTACCTAAACTTTTAGGTTTGCGTGAGGGTTTGCGTTAATAAAAAATACAGTAGTTGACTTTTTGTTTAGTTAAAACTTAAATGTCACATTGATTGGTATTATCAAGTAGTATAATCGTGCAGAGCTTTGGAACGGTATATTTCTATATTCCAAATAGCTGCAAGAATAGATTAAAACATATACCAGATATATAATGATGCAAAATAGATCCGGTATAAAATAAAATTTACAACAGCGGTGCAGCGATGTTTTTGCGGTTGGTCTAAAAAAATGAATCCACGATTTGGACCACCGATGAAGATGCCTTAATGATACATCGAATGTAGTGCATTTAGAAACTTCGTGAGAAATAGCAGCTGTAATACTTTCAATACAAAAACTAAACCATTCTGGGTCATTGCTCTCTCCCATTGTCCTAGATCTAACTTCTTCGAGGATACGATCATTCATTTTGGCTTCTCAAAAAACTTTTCTCCGTCGCAATTTGCAGATTACGATTTCTTGAACGCAATGAATAGCGTATTTATTTGTATTATTTCTGCATCACCGTTGAGCAGTAGGATTCAAGAATGCCAAAAGTGAAAATTTTAAATAAATATTTTGTTTTTTGTTTAAGGATTTCTTCTCCAGCTGAATAGATTGGTTTTGTCATCTCATCTTGCTCAAGTTAAAGAACTCAGGAGGCTTTCTCTGATAACTCAATTTTAGTTGCTCCTTTTCTTTTAGGTGCTTCCGTCATGGGGTTGCTTTCCAGTAACATTCTAGTTCAGTTGAAGCTGGAACTTCATTCTGCCGGAAAATCCAGAATGCTAGAACTGAAACATGTTTGCAGACATCTACGGAAAATATACATAATGAGTAACTGAAATAAATGGTCTGCCTCAAAAATACAAAAAATAATAAAAGTGCACGTAAACGTCAAGTGCGACTATAGTAGTGAATGTAATTTATCTCGTAAATAATGTGTAGATTCAAAAGCTATGAACCTTTTAATAATCATGGATTATCTTAAGCATAAATTTATTTTAATTTTTATAAAATATATAGTTTTCACGTGGAGAACAAGAAAAAATGTTCCTACAGTATAATACAAACATAAAACAAACAAAATCGATAAAATAATACCTGTCAGTTAGAGCCTGTTCAAAAACCACGTTGACTCATTTTTGAAAACGTCAGACTCCCCCACGAAGACTTTCCTCCATTCACTTTTTTGAAATTTGTATGGAGTGTAGACTTTCGTCAGACCCCCCTCTAAAAAATTCTACGTGGTTTATGAATAGCCCCATTACTCAGAAAGTATTGCATGCAATTTGTTTTATTCGGTAATTTACCTCTTATTCCATCAAGATCCACACAAAATGAAGTTATCTAGATCAAAATGAGGTAGTTCTACAATTTCCCTAATACTTTCAAGTATTTGTTCAAAAATTTCATTTAAAGGGCCGTTTATCATTCAACCCTAAAAAAACACAATACTTTTCATCCAGTACCTTGCGATCACGACAAAGCTTGAAGCAATTTTCGCATGACGAACCGGTCTCCGTCCGAAGTAAGATCAGTGCCACTCCGTTGTTCACGTGTAGAACACCTTCGAGGAAAGTGTTGTCTGTATCTCTCGCTCGTTCTCCTTCCTTCGTATCGACCCGCAACGGTCGATGAGGTCGATGAGAGCCACCTCCATTATAAGCCCAGCTCCGTCGGTCGCGTGCAAAACACCACCATAATTGACCAACCGGCGAAATCGTAGCCCAAAAATGGTACGCTATTATTTCGCATACATATTAACATTATCCATTCGTTCGATCTCTTCCGCAGCCTGATGCCCAATTTGATTATTTGGCATGTTATACATCCGCCTTTTCATGTATTTCTTTTCTACAACATTCTTTGCAGAACTCTTCAGCAGTGCTCATTGCGTCATCGAGAAACGGGCCCAACGGTTTCTGATCTCTCTGTTCGAAATTTTCAGTTCAGAGGATCACTTCAGTTCGGAATGTCGGAGCAGTACATGTGCTTCGTACCTAGTGGTGGTTGTAGTAACAATTATAGCAGTATGCTGATCGGAGCAGATGGTCAAAATATTGGTTTCGATTGTTCGTGATGTTCAACGAGTAGCGAGTGACAACCAGTATCGGCATGAGCCGGACTTGCAATTGTGATACAATAGTGCTAGAGATATTTACATCTCCTTAAAGAAGAAAGCTTATCAAAAGTGGTTTCAACCAAATACATTGTGTGAAGTGAAATCAGGTCAATTTCTTAGCGTTTAGGTGAAAGTTTAGTGAAATAAAATGGCAAAGGTAGCAGCAGGAGATGCTTTGGCCCCGGTTGAAGGGTTTGGGGAAGCATCGCGAAGCCGGCGATCCAGCGGTGGAAGCTGCTCGGTTACGGGCCGAACCAAGTGATAGTGATGATGGCGGTATAAAGCTGAAGAAGGAGCTCGGGTTGATGGATGGTGTTGCCATCATTGTCGGTGTGATTGTGGGGGCAGGAATTTTCGTTTCCCCCAAAGGTGTACTGCTCTATTCCGGATCCATTGGACAGGCCATCATCGTATGGATTCTATCCGGGGTGCTCAGTATGGTGGGGGCGCTATGCTACGCAGAATTGGGTAAGTTGTCAATCGAAAACAAGCCATGTTGTTGTCACTCATTCACGAGATACTCAAGTCCACGTAAACAAGCAGATAATAGAGTGTGTTCCGTAAATTGCTAAATCTGAGCTGCGACAGTTCTGAAGTACCGCGTCAACCGCTCCGTTGGCGGTAGTGATAAGGGCTAATTGAGTGTGTGTGTCAGTTTGAGACAATTGACCGGGAAGCAGCATATTTCAAAACAAAACATCCGACAAGATGCTATCTCTTGGGCAAATGAACCGAAAAACAAAATTTAGCTGAAGCACAAATTGTGAAATGAAAATGAAACCAAAAATCCTTATCGGTTGATGATGACATGTTTTCGATGGAATGCTTTAGAATTGATTTTTCTTATTTTTCGTAACAAAGAAGATGTCTCATTCATAGTTATTATGACTTCTTATTTTGGGTGAATCATCCCCACCGGTTTCTTATCATCCTTCCGAAATATAAGCGTATTAAATTATATGATTTCCTCTAATGGCTCTCATTAACAGTGGATGAGCCGGCTTTGAGCACATTGGCAGTAACAACATTCTTAATCGCATTATTATTGAACATTTTTAAGTCAACTGGTTCAGCCTGGTTGCTTATTTAATTTAAACGGTAATGGCATGCAAAATGTGATTTTTTTTTCAACTACAACATAACTACTAGTGTTTTTCTAACAATGATCGATCGTCATTCACTTACCATATTTTTTGTTACACCATCCTATTTATAACGGTGCGTTGGGTTCGTCTTTGATCTGTTTTCCCAACCATGTATTAGGACACACCAATATCATTTAGCTGATCCGTTGAATCTTAAACTTAAACTCATTAAATCTGCCTTATTGGTGCCAATGGAATCAATGCCAAAGATAGATTGCCACACTGCTGACATTCGGCAATCTATATTTTTCGTATTTCAGTAGGAAATTAGAGATACTCGTACATTCGAAACATGACCGATACAGTTGAATAGTTTCCCATTATCCACTGAAGCACCCTAATTGTAATGGAGCTTCTTCTGAATCATAAAAGATGTTTAAATAAGAAAATAAGCACAAATGAGGATGTGGCAAAGCAAACGACAAACGTTTCAAAGACTAAAGGGTGTCCACAGTTAAATTGCATCACTTTAAACTCGTCTTCAAAAACAAGTCTGTCAACCGATTGTCATGAAAAATTTAGGGAATAAAATACAATGTATAATCTTGGTTTAAGTATTTTTATTTCACTGTATTTCTTTACCAAATCCAAAAGCCTGAGCTTTCTTCTTAATATCACGCATAATATTTTGTACAACGCTTGAACCGACATTTTTTTTCCGACATTTTCTGTTCTGTAGTGACAACTTTAGGATGCTTACGAGGTTCGTGCTTCTCTCTAGCCCAATATTTTTCAATTGGCCGCAACTCTGGAGAATCTTTCGGCACGAAATTGACACCATTCGTCTTGTACCACTCCAGAACATCCTTGGAGTAGTGACAAGAGTCTAGGTCCAGCCAAAAAATTGTAGGAACTTTGTGTGACGACGGAAGCAATCATTTTTTCAGGCATTCATTCATGTATACTTGACCATTTACAGTTGAAGTTATCACGAATGGCTTGCTCCGTTCACCACACGAACAAATCCCCTGCCAAATCATGAATTTCTTGGGGAACTTTAACACTTCCTGCTTCCTGAGAGACTCTGGAACATCTAACTTGTCTTTCGCAGTCACATACTGGTTGCCGGAAATTTCTTTAAAGTCCGCTCTTACGTGTGTTCAATGTCATGATGCAGCGATGTGGTTCGTCAACATTGTGTGTACAGCTCTACGGCACGTGTTTAGCGTCACATTCTGTTTTCATTGCGGTTTGGAGCTTTCTGAACGTTGGATGAACGAGCCGGCTTGTTTCTGGTTTCTGCACGAAACTTTTTTCGGCGCTTTTAGACATCGAACGGAACAGTAGGGTTTGCGTTTAAAGGCAGCAACCACTCGCTTGTGATCCGTACACTAGTACGGAACACTTTTTCTAGCACTCACCTTCTTCCAACCAACTGTTAAACGTTCCCCGAAACGTTTTATGACACGAGACACTGTAGAATGGTGAATTTTAAACATCAATCCGATGGTTCGGTGCAAAAGAAGTGGGTTGTCGAGGTGCGTGTGCAAAATGTCCTTGCGCACTTGATGTTCCTTCGACTCCATTTTTGAAACTACGACCCATTTCACAATGAAACTCACGCAGTGTAAACAATACACGCTGAGGTCATTTCACCCAAAATTTCGTTAAAATCAACCCAAAGGGCAAAATGTTACAGCTTATTAAATGTGATGCAATTTAACTGTGGACACCCTTTATCTTTAATTAACAAAAAAAAGGCATGCATAACATCATTCAAATCATTGTGTTGAACAAACCAGATTTCATTCACAAACATTAATAATATTATTAAACGCATAATGATGCTTTGAGTAATCTCTGCCCAAACTTTTTGAATTTGTTCAATTAGTTGACATTTTCGCGGTTGATTCTTCCATGGCTATTACATTGCTAAACCACTTTGTGACGACCTGTCATTATATTTGCAGTCGTTATCTTGTTGACATCATTTTTTTGGCATGTTCGCTCTACATCGATAGCATCCTAATAAGCTGAACCATTCATGGCCGATATAATAGATGGTGTGACCATGCAACAGTTGGGATGATACCCCGAATTGGTCAGCACTACATCTACGGTTATGCAGCTAACATCTTTGAGAATATCATTGAACATAAAAAGGTCCATAATACCAATAACTCGAAGAATCGGACGCAGATTGTACACAGAAAAACTTACCCATACCGTCACATTTCCTCCGCCATGCTTCTCATTGTTCTGACAATATCCTGAATCCAACCGTTTTCCGGTCGGAGTACACGGCACATTCTGCCGGTTCCAATGATTTAAACTTCGATTCATCACTGAACAGTACCGATCGCCATTTCAGCATACTCCAGATCATGTTAGATCGAGCAAACAGAAGTCGTTTCTTTTGGTTTTACACCGATATCAGATGCTTCTTCGTACGACGCCGGGAACATAATCCGGCGGCAACGGCACATCGCCTGATTGTCCGTTTGGACACAGGAAGCTGTAATTCCTTTTGGTTCTTAAAGAATGAGTTGAATTGATCTTTCTTAATGCTTCTTGCAATCATCTCTTGACGTCGTGGAACGTGGTCTTTCTTGAGCGCAACTTGGAACACAGTCTTGATATGCTCAATTTAAAAAAAATTTGTAACCTTCCGCGCTTTCTTACTTGATGTCACAAATATAAGATCATTTTTTGTTTCAGTTCTTAAATGTGTTTAAGCACAACTTTGTTGCTGTTGTTATCGTTGTTGTCACTGAAAAATTTAGTAAACAAGAGATTTACTATAAAATGACAATTATCAAAAAAAAAAAACTCTAGCTGCGTGCTGTCAGTGAAAACTAGATCACTCCATCAGTAATGTAGTATTATGCTAAACTCCTGAGCCACCGATTGTAGCATCACAGATAGAAACAAACATCTAATATTCTGCGTTATCTAATGCACATACAAGGAATGCAGGATTTGGCACACACTAATAGGATCTTTCATGTAAATTTAAGCCAGATATTGCTGGGATCAGGTTTGTTGTATGGAAGATTGCAAAAATGTGTATGCTGTATGAAAGATTACAAATAATAACGTTGTTTACGCTTGCTTTAGCTTGCAGTTAAACGAGGGGAACTTTAACACGTCTGTTAATTTTTTTTTTCTGTGGTACTTCATTTTGTTAATGAAATCGGAAATTTTAGTTATGCTTGTACACAGATAAAAAGAAACACTGAATTTTCTGCGTTATCTAATGCACATAAAGGGAATGCTAGATTTGGCAGAAAAGATCGAGATATTTCATGCAAATTTGAGCCAGATAACGCTTAAATCTAGCCTGTTGTATGGTAAAGGTTGCAAACAATATCGTTGTTTGCATGCTCCTTTGGCTTGGAATTACACGGGGGAAATTTCACGCGCTTGTTAAAATTAATTATTTTTCTCGTGTAAGTAATGTACGACCTTGATCAAAAAGTTCCCGGAATTTTGACAGGAAATAAAAAATACAAGCGTATACACCAAAATCGGTATTGTCCCCTTCAAAATACTTCCCATCGACTGAAACGCCCTTATGCCAGCGATTGATTTTTCAATATTTTTCGTTTACGCCAATCACTCGCTTAATGCACACAGATAAAAATAATTAATTTTAACAAGTGCGTAAAATTTCGCCTCGTTTAATTCTAAGCCAAAGGAGGCGTAAACAATGTTTGCATACAACAATGTTTGTAATCTTTCATACAACAGGCTAGATTCAGGTGTTATCTGGCTTAAATTTACTTTAAATATCCTATAATTTTCTGACAAATCTAGCATTCCCTTTATGTGCATTAGATAACGCAGAAAATTCAATGTTTCTTTTTATCTGTGCATGTCTAACTCATAAATCCACGCCTCCACGCTACGTCTCCAGTAATGATCCGTTTTATGAATGTTGGGTCAGATTCGGCGTTACAAACGGTCCCTTTTTTAATGAAATTCAGATCTTTCAGTATCAACTTTGCACCGACATGTCTGAGGCCCAAGTCATTAACCAAAATGTCTTCAACGGATCCAAAAGCAAACTCCTCTGCCATCTCTTTAATGGTCAATTTGCTGCCTACGGTTATCCATTCTTTGACTTTGTTTTTGTTTTCGTTGATTTTCGATGTCGATGGCCTACCACTTATCTCATCCCTAGGAACTTTTTGATCAAGGTGTTGAGATAGAAGTTGCATATGTTATGCCCAACAATGTACGTTCATATATGTTACATTTATTATTCTAAAATTCCTTCTTACGTCATCCATTTGTTGTCCATCAATCAATGGTTTTTATCCATTTCGTTCATGCGCAAGTTTTACGGAGCCTATAAAGGCTGACTAAATGTATATTGGTACGCACAAAAAGACATGTAACTCGTGAATCAATGAGTATAAAAAGTCCATTTTAAAGTACTTTTATTAAAACTTCAAAGTTACAGCATTGGACGGTTATATTTCTTCAATTCGAAAGAAATCTCGATAAGCCCATCAGCGCCCGCACAGTCTTTCTTCCGTTTTGCGCGAATTTACTGGATGTGCTTGACTGCCTCGCCGCTTCGCGGAAGTCGCTGCTCTGGAACTGACCAGTATTTTTCGATTGGTCCGGGCAATTTTGGAGGATTCATTAGCTTAGGGACAAACCCGATCTTTTTGGTAGCATACCACTCCAGTACCTCGTTGGGTAGTGGCAGCTGGGCAAATCTGGTCAAAAGATAACTTTGTTCTACGCTTGCGGATGAATGGCAGTACACGTTTTTCAAACATTCTTCAATACTTGGGATGTCATCGTCGGGGATGTGAAGAATGGTTCCATTTTCAGGCCACAACTGAAAATCGCTTGCCAAATCATGGCCTTCTTCGCGAACATGTCGGCAAACACGAACATGAATCTTCCCGGAACGTTTGACCTGAAGCTGCTTAAAATCGAGTTTGACGTATGTACCGTCATCGATCAAAGTGTAGCTCTTGTGTTTCATCAAAACATGCATCATGTGCCGGTTCGGATGTTCACTGGCTTTGTACGACTTGTATCCTTCCCTGGCAAGGATGTTGTACCTTCTGGGCACATCTCGGATCGAAAGACCGGCGTTGGCTTTACCGCACCTGAACACCTTGCTACGCATCTGACGATCCTTGGTTCCAGTTTTTTCGTAGGTCCACTGATTCCTTTCCACACTCAGGGTTTTTGGAAGGTTTTGTGCACTCGACAAATTGTTGTTTTCGGCACCTTCAGCACTTTAGCCAGATTGGAACCGGACCTCTGGATTTTCCAGGTGTTTGTGCACAATATTTTTTCTTCTTTCGAGTTCCATTTGACGTTATTTCGGAACGCGATCGACTACTTTGATCAAACCACTATCAAAGATGTTCGATTCCCAACACTAGAGGCGTGCTAGCGCACTCCTTAATCGGATACACTAGAAGGGATGTCACAAAAAAAACCGAAAACCTTCCTGCGCTGCATTTTGTCGCAACGTGTTGCACTAGCAGATCGTCTCCATTTCAAACAACATCAAATCGATTTTTTCAAAGATCAGAGATAAAATTTCAATGACCGATATTATTTTATAAGACATGCTGTTAAGGAATGTTTCTGTTTTAGTTAAATTCCAAAGATAGCAATTGGAGTGATTGCAGAGCCCAGCTTGATGATTTCTGAAATAAATGGCTTATCTAACCATAATACCTCCCTTAGCTGTAGCTGAAGTTCATAAGTTCAATTTTAATGGAAATGTTATGCTGAAATGCAGAAAAACAAATTGAGCCTTTGCTGCTTGTCACGTTGCGCCAGACTCTTGAGATAAATAGTTTTGGAACCCAAAGATGATTCCAAAGCGTAATTAAATGAGAATGAAAAATAATATGACATGATTAACAGGTATGGGTATACAAATTGATTTGATGTTCAGTCGCACCCCCTCACTACACTATTGACGAATTTCACGCCAACTCATCCAGTGGTTGGCAGCACCCTCTCAGAATCTAATGAAACTTTGTGGGTGTGTAGACTATGTCTTTTCAAGTCACTTTACATACTTTGTTTTTTTTTTCAAAATTGATGTACACGGTAATTCTAAGGTAGTCATTTTTTGACTACATTCCATGCATTTCTAATATGAAAATCCTTTATACGTCAAAAAATGCCTACTTTTCAATCCCAAAAAATGAATACTTTTAAGTCCTTTTTTTATTCCAGTGTGATAGAAAAAATGCATCAAAACAGCGCTATCACCAAAGTGGAAGCATCCATTTGTTCTAGTTGATTGACTTTGTCGAAAAAAAGTGAAAATAAATAGAATGGGTTCTTGCAAGCCATACCTGAATCCAGTACCATGAACAGGCTACGAGGCGCTTATTAGATCATTTAGATTGATCTACAGCTATTGATATTACAACCGTCGCTTTCTCGGAAATGAAAACTTTCTCCTGTAAATCATCAATTCCTGCAAGAAGAAACATGTTCTTACATGGTGTATTTTATTTGCATGTGCGGGTTTTTGAGATAAATTGATACGGAATGTTGTTTATTAGAAGTTAAAAGCAGATCCATACTTTTGAGATGTTGGCGGTAATTTTCTTATCTCATCTCTATTTCATAAAGTGACTAGTTCCTAAACACAATCATTTAAAAATGCATAGTTTCTAATCTCTTTCACATGCTGAAAAATGCTTAGAATTTATTCACTCTTTGACGTATAACCTTTTGAGGCATTTTTGCATAAAACCTTTTAGGCATTTTATGCATAATTCCAGTCTTCAAGCAAAGTGCCTACTTTGAAGTCATAATTGCATACTTCAGATTAACCGTGTAGACTACCGTTTGTAAAGGGGCTTAAGTTTTTTGACCGATTTTCTTCAAATCAACGTAACTCAAAAAGGAAAAGACTTACAAAATTGTATGGTTGACTTTTAGAAAATTGTCTTTATTTTTGTGAAAAAAATCATAAATCTCTCAGAATCGGACGAATCTTTTTTTAATAAAGGTAAGATAATTGTCTTAAAGCTCGCCATACATTGAAAGATGGGCACTTTTAAGTAAAAATAGTTTTTCTAACAACAAATTTCTCATGTCCAATTTTTACCGTGTATCACGCCAACTCGTGTTATAATTTGGTCCTTAAACCACACAGAAGCCAATTATATTTAATTATAATAACAATTTGGATTTTTTAAGGGTCTTTGAATGTTTTAAAAATTAAGGTTGCAATTTGGAAAGGGCTTATTTTTAAATTATAATTTTTTATACTTTAGTGATAATATAATTGAATCAGGTGGTTGATAATGTTTATCACCAAACCTTTGAAGTATATAACGTTAAATTTCTGTTCAATTCTAAGATAGCCATTTGTATCAAATTAACCCTAAATTTTAATTTTTTTTTTTAGTATGTAAGAATCGATGTTACGATTTTTACATTATTTTTAATAAAATTAAGTTTGCTTTTCTAAAAGTCACTCGTACATCCCTTTTTAGTAAGTCTTTTCCTTTTTGAGTTATGTTGGTTTTTAAAAAATCGATCAAAAAACTCAAGCCCTCTTCAAATGGTAGTCTAGATAAATTTTGAAAAAACAAAGTATGCAAAGTTGCTTGAAAAGACATAGTCTACACATCCACAAGGTTTCATTAGATTCTGAGAGGGTGCTGCCAATCACGAAGAAGATTTGGCGTGAAATTCGTCTATTGTTAAAACAATAACATTGCCCAGGCTACGCCAACCAGGGTCTTCATGTTTCAGCTGGTAGTTTTTTGTGACCATATGACTCGTGGAGGCGTGAGGTAGGAGCTTGTAAGGACTTCCTGCACCTCCTTCGAATTTTTGAACTCTCCATTTGAAGCCCTCGGGGTTCTTCCATTCATTGTCGTAATAATGACTGGGTGCCAGTCATGTTCAACTATACACTTGGCAATGTTACAGATGCCTTTTATTGTTGACACCACAACAGTAACCGCACTAAATTTTCACAAGTCCCATTTACGGAGGGACTAACAAAAAAATTTCAACCAAGTCGGTCACAACGGTTTTATCACGCGTTATCTTTGGTTCGCTCCCGTTCACGGTCAGCCATGTTAGCGGCGTACTTATTTCGACCGACTTAGGTGAACTTGTTCAGACAACGCATCTTCAAGACCAAGGACTTTCTTTGGGAGTTGGTATCCTAGCAAGGTTACGGTGTTACCCGGTCCTGCTAGGAGCAACTAAAATCAAACTAAATTTTGATGTGAAAATGTTCATTTTATTAACTAGAGTTTGAGTTTATATACTTGATTGGTTACCAATGTGACATCATGATAATTCAATGTTCCAATTATAAGGAAATAGCAGAACGCGCGGACCCGAGATAGTGTACATTATTATTTGTATGCCACATTTTGTTGTCACTCCAGATGGTAGGCGTCTGGAGTGACAACAAAATGTAGCATACAAATTATAATTGCACTAACTCGGGTCCGCGCGTTCTGCTTGCATTAAAAATAAATGTCCAAACTGGGAAGGTCGCTTACTGTACGAATGGTCAAGGATCGAATTACTCTATCGTTTCCATGTGAATCTCCTTTCATAATGCTGATGCTAAAACAATGCAAGCGTAATGGGACGAAACTGACTAAATTGAATTTATATAAATTTTAAAGGTATAAATACTGATCCGGATGATCGCCAGACTGGGCTTTTATTACATCCCGTTACCGTAATTATATTATGCTGGAAATAAATATTTGATTGATTGAATGTTGTCTGATATAGCACGTTATCTATTGTTTCGGTTAGCTATTGTTCTGGGACGAGCGTTTTTGAGTTGGCTAAGGAAAAAGAACAAAGAAGCTACTGCATGATGAGATATGATGACGGATGCCTCTCGGTAAGCATGTGATGTAAATCATTATGAATAAGGTAATAAATTGTGATTATGTCGACCATACTCGCCGTACCACCATAGGATCAAACTTTTTCGGTGTAAACACCCTGAGCTGTCGAAAAAGTGAGGTAACCATAACACTTTGTGATGCCTCCCAACAGCATCTTTACTGTTGGTAAAATCGATTCAAATCGGAAATCAGCACAAATATTTAAATATTTCACTGAACGTAGAAATAATACAGAGTATTATTTACCATCAATGAATATGTTTAAAAACCCCTGCTGTTAACGTAACCTTTTTCTACAACATTTCAGTGATTTCTCGTGTGAGTGCAGAGAATTACCAGGTTCCCAATGAAGCGAGTATCACGTCAACACATTCCTATAATTTTTCCAGTACCGTTTCATCAAAACAATGGTTGCATGACTTATCAAGGTGAAGCCTGATACTAAGGAACCTTCATCTAATGACAAATTCCTCCTGTGACCTTTGTGGGGACGCAAAAGTAAACACGATCCCAAAAAAATCAACAAAATGTATACTACAGGGTGTCTCACAATAGGTGTCACTAAAACATAATGGGATTACAGCAAAACAAATCAACTAAATCATAGCATTAATTTTTTATTTGAAAGATACATGTTATAGAAATAAACCATATTAATTCAATTCCAATCTCTCGCCCTTTTCCTTGATAACTTTGCGCAAACGCACGATTTCCTGTAAAATTTGGTTCCAAATATCAACCAAATGTTGCTTGAATCGATCTTAAGTAAGCCCTTTTGTAGGGCCTATATGTTGAAGCATATAACCTCAAACAAAGTAGTTAAGTAGGTTGAGATCAGATGAAGATGCAAGCCATTCTTCGCTTGTGGTGAAATCGCGCAAATATTTCGTGCACTACGCTTGTGTCTTCATTTCCTTGTGAGCTGGAGCTGAGTCCTGTTGAAAACAATATGGTGTATTCCCATAAAGCGTTGAAGCAGATGGTTCTTCAAAACCTGCTAGATGTAATATTCAGTGTTAATTTTTACGTTAGGTTCTATGAGAAGAAGAGGAAGTTGCGTGCTGAGCAAAAGAAGTTCATTCGAAATTTGATGTAGGCCGTACCGCAAGTGAAGGACTATTTGAAAGTGCATTCAAGTGCTGGTAGACCACGCATCGAAGACACGCAACCTGAATTGTTGAAAATAATCGTATACATTTCGTTGCATGGAAGAAAAGCGCTGCTGGAGGAAAGCGTCAGGATAAAAGTATCCGTAGCATCAAAACCCTCTCTGAGCTCCAGGCATCCAGACGGCGAATTTCGCACTGCCACAAAACGTATGCTGGAAGAATTGTCTTCTTTGCTGGGTCCTAATGAGGTATCATTCATCAACCAGGTTGATAAAGCACGATTACCATTGGAATAACAGCAGCAAACAAACAAGCTGCCCTTTTGATGCATTTGGAATATCGCGTGAAGTTGCCGGACCATGTCTGGATGGTGGCAAATCGGCACAAACTCATTCCCTCGGTTTATGCAGGCATTAAAATAAAACCGAATGGAATGGGTCAACGTGAAGCGGTAGGCTATAGCGGTCCCACTTATGTGCGTATTCGCTCAGGTAAGTGGTGTTCTCTATAGTCAGTAGATTCATAGTCTGGCGGATACAACGACGGGAGCCAATTTGAACTGTCAGTTGGCGGAGCCAATCGACCATATCTCGAGTAATTCATGTTAAGGGCCTAAAAGCCATTTGTAAACAATGACTTTAAATATCGATTTCTCTTGAATCTTAAATCACTCTTGTGAAATGAAAGAAGCATTTGGTAGAAGAATGGTAGTTCTACCATATGGAGTAGCAGGATGTAGTGGGATTCTCGTAATTTGTGAGAAATCAACGTTGTTTACAAATGGCTTTTAGGCGCTTAACATGAATTACTCGAGTTATGCTCGATTGGCTCCGCCAACTGACAGTTCAAATTGGCTCCCGTTGTTGTATCCGCCAGACTATGAATCTAGTGACTATAGTGTTCTCTTCTGGATATAGGAATATTTTTTATACTGACTGTATCAACTGGACATCTCTAGGAAAACACGATTCATCTACCGCTTATTCACACGGTCTAGATTACGAGGGACTGTTGAAGCTTCCTAAAGTTCGCCGAGATTATGTTTTACCAAGGCAACATAAAACCAATCCATATCGTGATCGTAGACGAAAATGTATCGAAAAGTTATTGATGTGTTTCATAAGCTTGAGCTGGATGCCATATTAATTCCCACCAACACACCGGGTAGAAGTGCATTCAACCAAGTCGAAAGGCGAATGGCACCTCTGTCTCGGGAATTTTCTAATTTAGTTTTACCACATGATCACTATGGATCACATATCGATATTAGAATGCGTACTACAGATTCCGAACTTGAGAAACAAAATTTCCGGCATGCAGGTGAGACGCTACCTGAAGTTTGGAATCAGCTCACCTTCGATGGATTACCCGTGATCGCCAAATATGTTGACCCTGAATCGTCGAAACTATATGCAGACTCGCTGTCCAATTGGGATGCAGAATGGTTTTCTGCACATGTTCGCTCTTCACAACACTTTCTGCAGATCGTGAAATGCTCAAATCACCAATGCTGTAGTGAACCCAGAAGTAGCTATTTTGATGTTTTGCCAACCCAGCTCTTGCCAGCACCAGTTCGAATCAAGAAAACTGAGGATGGATTGAAAGCTCCAAGGCCAAGTGTGAATGATGGCGGATCTTACCCCTCCATATTCATTCGAATTCCATAAACATTACAAAAAGGATACCTAAATCCCTTCCGGCGCATAAGGAACTACGGTACGGTTTGTATTGTCCTTCCGTACAGAAAGCATTACAAAGCAGAATTTGCAAAACTTGTCAGGTATACTTGGCATCGCAGGTTATGCTAAGCGAGCATAATCGAATCCACCAAGCAATGCCTGCAGTAAAAAGATCTCGTGGCAATCGTAAAAAAGCCATCGCGAAGCAAGAAAAGGAGGTTTTGATTATTGAGAACGAAAAAGTACAGACAGACAAAAGTTCAGATATCGATGACCCGGAAACGGTTTGAAATCGATGATTTGTTTTCAGTAATAACCATGGGTGAACATTTGCAGCCAATCTGGCGAAATATTTTAACGCGAGTTTCCAAGGATACGCTATATTTTGTTTTTGTTTTTTTTTTTTGTTAAAAGTTTGTTGAATTACTATGAAATAAAGAGGAAATGAGCAAATCGAACATTTTCAAATCTTCATTTTGGAACATAAGGGGAGAGGGAGTTCCCAGCGTTACGTATTTAACTGAGGGGGATTTTCTGTGTTACGTTTTGTTACAAAGGGGGAGGAGGGGGTCCAAAAATCACAATTTTAGCGTTACGCAATTAATGGACGCCACCTAACCCCAAAAAAAGATAAAAAATGTATTTGGCCCGTAATGTCCTTTCATGTTATTAGGATGGTCCCAAATCGCACAGCAACTACGAACTCAATGTGAGTAGTAAAATTCTCAATGTGACCTCCAGGGACACGATCCTCTGTAGCAGGTGGAAAAATCAGTGATATTTCCACAATGGAACTGACTGTTAGCTTCAAGTCTTGACTAAGAGTCCCTACTAAGCCCTTGCGGCAAGTTCAGCGCAAGGGACAAGTCTGGAGATGTTCGGTAGCGAA
>JASCZW010015568.1:0-20268 GCA_034211315.2 Aedes japonicus | reverse complement strand
ACCACTCAACACTACCAAGATCGAATAACTGGTACAATTCGCACTAAGCACACATCACGGCACGTCATGGTAATACAATCTCACCAATACCACACATAACACCTGGTTGTTCGGGCACCAATAATTCACAGCACTACGTTTACACCTACCATAATCACCATCACTTCAATAAATAAACTAAAATAAACCGGCAACCGGTGTGTGTGTGCGTGCGTGCGCAGCAAAAACGTGCGCGTAAAGGCAGGTGCAGCGTGCGCCCGCAAAACAAAGTGCGTGTGCGGCGTGCGGCAGCGTGCCAGGTGCGTGCGCGTGTGTGTGTGAATCCTAAATAAATGGGGGAATGTGGGGTACACAGAACAGCCCACACACAACACACAACACACACATAATACAATACATACGCGTACAATATATATGGCTGGGCACTTCTCACACACACACACACACACACACCACTTCATAATAACAACCATCACACACACACACACATTACTTTCTTTCATTAACATCAGCAACACACACATAGCAACGGCAATGGCACACACATTAACGCGGCACAGACAACGTTTAATATTGCACACACACACACCACCACACACACCACACATCAATAACACACATCATAATAAAGGCACACACACACACGGCACACACACACACATCAGCACCGGCATCAACACACACATTACCAATCAATAAATACCCATCACACATGTAAATACAACGGCACAATACCATCATCATCAAACAACAAATAACAATACATCGTAATAACAACAAACAAAGTAAAATCGTACATCAAAGATCAACAAACAACGAACAACGACTAACAACACCGTAAATTGCGCGGTGTAATCAGCGTACAATCAGCAACAATCAACAAGAACGCACGGCACACGCATCACAACACCATCAATCATCATACATCATCATCATCATCAATCACCGTTCACATCACTTTTTCTCTCTTTTTTTTTTTTTTTTCTTTCCTTTCCTTTTTTTTTTTTTTTTTTTTTTTTTTTTTTTTTTTTTTTTGCCTTTTTTATGTTTTTTTTGTTTTTTTTTTTTTTTTTCTTTTTTCTTTTTTTCTTTTTTTTTTCTTTTTTTTTCTTTTTTTTTTTTCTTCTTTTTTTTTTTTCTTCTTCTTCTTCTTTTTTCTTTTTTCTTTTCTTTCACACATGTTTTTTTTTCTTCTTTTTTTTTTCTTTTTTTTTTTTTTTTTGCAAAAGAACCCGCATGGGTGCGGCGGTGGCGGTTAGTAGCGGCAAAGGCGCAGGCAGCGCGCTGCCGGTGTGCCGCTTTGTTTTTTTTTTTTTTTTAAAAGCGGCGCGCGGCAGGCGGAAGAAGGTGCGCAGCGCCAGCGTAGGCAACGCGCCAGGCGCGCGCAACGAGAGAATGGCGCTGCCGCGGCGTGGTGTGCTGGTGGCGGCGCAGGCGGTTGCGGCGGCGCAGCGCGCGCGCGCGCGCAGCGCGCGCGCGCAGGTGGTGCGCACCGGCGTTAACAGGCGGCGGCGGCCGGCGCGGCGGCACAGCGCCAGGGCGCCGGCGCCGCGCCGCGCGCGCGCCGCGCCGGCGCGGCGCGCGCGAACCGCGCGCGCGCAGAACCGGCGGCGCGAAAACGGCGCCAGCGCCGCAGAACCGCGCGCGGCGCTGGTGAACCGGCGCGGCGGCGGCAACCGGCAGGCAGCGCAGCAGGTGCGGCGCGGCGGCAGAACGAGGCAAACCAGCGGCGCAAAACGGTGTGTAAATGTAAACGTGGGGAACGTGTAATCAATCAATTTGTCGAGATATCATAAATAATAAATGGTATCATCAACGAGAGGTAATAATATCATCATCATCATTAATAATAATATTAATATAATTATTAATAATACACGCGGAGTTTTTTTTTTTTGCAGCGTGTGTGTGTGTGTGTGTGCGCGCGGCGTGCGCAAAAGTGTTATGCACATATTACACAGCGTGCCATAAAGTATGCAGCAGTAGAGGCAGGTAGAAGGCGTAGAGAAGAGAACATCACACCAGCGCGCAGAGATCATCCACGCCATCACAGAAGACAAATAAAAGAAAAATGATTTGTTTAGAAAGCGCGCTGCAGGTAAAATAAAAGAAATGCCATAATAATAATGACGATCAAAGTGAACGGGGGTGTAATCAATCAACCTGGATCAGGAACGAAAACCAGGCGCAGGCAGGTGCAGGTAGTGTGTGATCCAGGCGTGGAGGAACTGGACAGATTACCATCATTACGCCGATACATCATCCTGCTGAAGGTTCCGCCCGTCACCTTCGACATTAATATGGCAGTAATAATGTCAGTGCGTAAAAACATCAGAGTAGAGAGAAGTTTTTTTTTTACGACTTGCAATGCTGGTACCGCGTAAAAAAAAACGGTAGAAAAAAACCAGTTAATGAAAAACGATCAACATCGTAAAAAAAAAAACTGCGTATACTCCTTCTTTAAATACACAAAAAGGTTGATATACATACATACAGAAATAAAATTATATTCTACAGAGAGATTATTTCTTCCATCAACACCATAATATATATTATATATAATAATAATAATAATAATAAAATAAATACGTGCTGTGTGTTATTAGCGCGTACATATCATACAATTTCCAATAATAATCAACAGAAAAAAAATATAAAGGCATAAAAAAAATGTTTGTTTCACATATTTATATTTCTTCATTTCATTTATTATTACTTTTCTTTCTCTCTTCTCTTTTCATATATTTTTCTATTTTTTTCATTATATATATTTCATTTCATATATTATTTATATTTTTTTTTTTTTTCTTCATCAGCAAATACATAAATGCGCAACGATGCGCGTAGGATCAATTTTTCGCCGCCACAGCAGCAGGTAATAAGGCAGAAGCAGAAGGCAGAATCATCAATGGAAAAAACCAAAAAAAATCAATCGACAACGATCGCTGGTGGTGGAAAAACATGGTTCCAGTAACATTGGCGTACAATACCTGTCGTCGAACATCGGTGTTGAATTTCGCCAGACCTGTTCGCTAACGGGAGAAGCTATTCAGCTGCTTCTTTCGTTTAATAATAGCCAAAAATGCAGCAGCAGGTAGCGCCTCTCTCTCTCCAAATTTGCTGAACAAGTCATCACTCCAATACAACGCCTGGCAATATGATGTTGTTAAAAGCGCGCGGCGCAAATGGATAGAGGTTGTTTAATTCAATGTGTGAGCAAAGCAGTCCAGAGTAGTTATAGAGAGTTTTTGTATTCGGCAAAATTTCTCAGTGTGTCATTGGTCGTCTTTTGACACAAGCATATTAGTTCCAAATCATGCCGCAGAGATGGTGCTGCAGTCTATTTTTTCTAAATCAAGCGCTAGAGATTTGCCGTCTTCGGCAAAGTTTCTCAGTATGTATGATGTTTGTCGTCGTTTGACTTTGTTATATTAGTTCCACATTGTGTATACTGTAGAGATGGCGATGCAGATTATCTTTTCCAAATGAAGTGCTAGAGAGCTACCGTCCGTGGCAAAATTTCTCAGTATGTCATTCGTCGTCTTTTGACACTGTCATATTAATTCTAATTTATACCGCAAATATGGCAGCGCCATCTTTGAGGTACGATCTGGATCTAACATGATTATTATGACTGCCTTTATTATATACAATTAACATCTTTGCTAAAGACAGCACCTTCCTAGAGCTCGATTTGGAAATTTAGATGGCGGCGCAATTTGGAACTAATCTGATAATGTCAAGTGACTATATTTTACATTCTCAACAACTTTACTGAGAACGGCTACTCTCTATAGCTTCATTTGGAAAAGATATTCTACTACGCGGTCCGTTATTTCAAAAAACGACGTAAAAAAACCGCGTTATTTAAAAAAACAACGTGAAAATAGTCAAATCACAATATACGTGAAAAAAATTTAATTGTTGGTGTTGATTGTACATTTCCCAATTAAGCCTCTGAACAATACTTTGTAGAACAATAATTTGTTCTAATAATTGTTGTTTACAGTTTATTATATGTACTGATGTAATGATACCGATCGTGGATTTTGGTAGAAATCCAGCAATATGGGCCAAACTTCTTAAAATTTCTTTAGCAGATTGGCTTTTCTTGTTTTGGGTCCATCGGATGTATAATACTTCAAGTGGCCAGTCCGAAGGAGGTTCTCCAAGGGTCCGTGGCTGGTCATAAGCATTTTTCAATGGAACCATAACAATATGTGTATCGAACTGCTTCAAATTTTCTCAAGCGTTTGTTGCTTGTAATCCTGAGTTCACCTGACAAGCATAGGCCTTGAGTGACCGTTTGTCCCTGAAGCCGGTCATTCCTAAACAGGTTCCCGTGCAGGCCTGAGTAGTCAAAAACATTTTCTGAAGTAAACCCTGACGATATAGGTATCGTGCATCCGTGAAAAGTAGGATCATTGTCAATTTTTTGTGATCATTTGATGATTTGTCCCTGAACCAGCAATTCCGGAACAGGTTCTCGTGAGGTCTCGAATGGCCACAAAAATTTTCTGAAGTAAACCCTTGCAATATGGGTATTAAAATTCATTAATTTTCTTCAGTAGGTTATTTGTCAACGTTTCGTAACCATTTGATGATTTGTCCCCGGACTGATTATCCCGAAACAGGTTCCCGTGGGGCTTTGAGTGGCCAGAAAAATTTCAGAAGGAAATTTCAGGCAATATTAAAATTCATCAAATTTCGTCAGTAGGATATTTGTCAACGTTTTAAGGCCATTTGATTATTTGTTCCTGGAATGTTTATTTAGGAACAGGTTCATGTGAGGCCTTGAACGGCCGCACACATATTCAGATAGGAAGCACTGGCAACATGAGTATCAAACATTCATTTTTTTTTTCAGTAGTATATTTCTCAACGATTTTTTGACCATCTTATGATATTTGTCTTGAGCGGTCATTCCGAAACAGGTTCCCGCATAGGCTTGATTGACCATAAACATTTTTAGAAGAGCTCTGGCAATATAGGTATCAAAATTTATGAAATTTCTTAAGCAGGATATTCTCAACGTTTTATGGACATCTGACGACTTATCAACGTAACGGTCATCCTAGATACAGTTTCTCGTATGCCAAACATTGCCAAGGTTTCCTTTTAAATTTGTTGATGGCCATTCGAGGCCCCACGAATACCTGTTCCGGAAAACTGGCTTGTGGACAAATATCCTACTGAAGAAATTTCATGAATTTCGATACCCATATTGCCGAGGTTTTATTTTGAAAATGTTTATGGCCACTCGAAGGCCCACCGGAACCTGTTCCGGAATAACCTTTGTCTGAGAACACGTCATCAAAAGGCCACAAAATGTTGACAGATATCTTACTGAAGAAATTTCCTGAATGTTGATACCCATTTTGCTGGGGTTTCCTTCTATATATGTACGTCGCCACTTCTAGGCCTTCTGGGAACCTGTTCCGGAATAACAGGTCCGGGGACAAGTTGGCATATTGAGGTATATGGAATAGAAATGTATTTTAAGGAATTATTCCAAAGGCTTTGACAGTCTTTTCCAGAAATTCACTTGATATTCCCAAATAGTGTCACCGTACCGAACCTCAGCCCCGAAAACCCGGATTTACGGGAGCCAGATGAATCCAAATGGACGTTGCTGCCAATTTCCATAAAGCAGATGAGTTTCTGAAACTAACGGTGAAAACAAAACTAAAATCGGCCAATATTTGCCAGAGTGACAACCATTTGAATTTGGTGGATACCCGGGTACCCTGTTGGACTCGTTTACGGGTGTTTTATTTTTGCTGGGCACACAACGGCTAGTTGGCGTTTAAATAGCTATACAATCTAAAGCTGGAGAGTAGGGTAGTATTTTAAATTTGGACAACAATTTTATTTAGTATATTATATATTGTTTTTCTTACCTTATTTGAAGAAAGACCGAAGACGGCAACTCTCTAGCGCTTAATTTAGAAAATATAGACTGCAGCGCCATCTCTGCGGCATGATGTGGAACTAATATGATAATGTCAAAAGACGATGAATGACATACTGAGAAACTTTGCCGAAGACGGCAAATCTCTAGCGCTTAATTTAGAAAAGATAGACTGCAGCGCCATCTCTGCGGCATGATGTGGAACTAATATGATTATGTCAAAAGACGACCAATGACACACTGAGAAATTTTGCCGAATACAAAAACTCTCTATAACTACTCTGGACTGCTTTGCTCACACATTGAATTAACAACCTCTATCCATTTGTAGCAGATTCCCGGTGGCCAATGTTACTGGAACCATGTTTTCCCACTACCAATACATTTTTATGACCATATCCTTTCAATATGAATATGAAATATAATTTTTATTTCCTTGACTTTTTTTACGTTGTTTTTTTAAATGACGCGGTTTTTTTTTACGCGGACCGCGTAAAAAAAACCGCGTAAAAAAAACTTCAGTGTATAGGACGAACGTTTTAAAATGCTTCTAATAAATTCAAATGAAATTTCAATTAAAAGCGGTTTGTTGTATGATGTAAGAAAAATCCGACGAAAATAAAGAAAAAATTAAGTTTCCGTATATTGAGGTACGTCTGTACATTGAGTAACGAATTTCCCATCTGCTGAAAGCCATTCGAAACATTCAATACCTCCATTACGATTGGTTACGTCCGTCGTCGCGTTTCTGCGCGAAATGCACATTGAATTCCAAGTATCCTACCCCCCCTCAAAACCGAAAGCGTTGCACCGAGATTAATTACAAATACCAACCTGGATCGTTGCTGTGGCAGGCAGAGCTGATTGGGTCGTCCCGATGCTCGACTGCCGGGTGTTTTGACCGATTGTGACCGGCTGTGGTGCGGACTTCCGTATCTGAAAAAGGAGAGGAAAAAATAAAATTCGAAACTTAGTAACTAGGTATGTTGAAACCATTTGTGCAAATCAGCAACCAGCAACGGGTGACAGAGCGTGTATTTAGTGTTGCAGAAGGTGTGGGATGGGGGAATGGGGGGAATTTTCTGTTTGTAGGTGGTTTAACTCGGTCAGCGAGGTGTGATTTCCTCGGAGTGCACTTTTTCATTCCACTCAATCCCGAGTCGGGAACCCAAACGAACCAGGGAGTCGGTAATCTACTGGCTCCCTCGTTGTCGGATGGCTCGGTGCGGTTACACAAGAGCTCATCGCTCAGAAAAGTAAATTAAAATCGCATAACGTTCCATCGCAATGCTGAGCTTTCGGGAAGAAGGATGTCGCAGTCGTCCGACTCGGTCGCCTGGAAAATGGAATCAACGAGAGTTAGTTCCAACTCTGGTGTGGATTACATTTTGCACCTCGACCTGTTTCCTTTTTTCACTTTTTGCCTTTGGACCTTTTTTTTTTGGTTGGGAATAGTTGATCCTGCAGACAGACGAAGCTCTCTTTAGCATCACATCTCTGAGGGGTACCCTTTGTCTGGTTCCGTTTCACAAAGGGGATGAGCGGAAGTTTAAAATCAGTAGTGCAATGATTTTGCATACTTCTTCTTCGTCTCCTGTCTTTTTCTCTGTTACACAAACACTCACACACACACGGCTAGGGATAGTGTTGAATAATGAATAGTTATTTTAATGAATGCTCATGTACTTGACCCCGAAATTCATAAGCCACAGTTGGCTTCAATGAAGAGCTGCTTCGGGTGCTGAAGCTTTTTGCATTACAAAGGAGTTAATTAATGTGAGTTATGGGTTTTAAGTTGTTGAAAAGTGTGGGACAGTAAGCCTTCTGTCGTCATTTATCACTGGATGCGTAGCAATAGTGTTCTAACTACATTAGGTACAAGTCTTGCATCAGCGTTTTTCAATCTATGGGATGGCCTCAGCTGGGTCATGGAAAATTGATCTCTTATTAACGATGCTGTAATTTTTTTAAACCAAATAGTTTCCCACCCAAAAGAAGTATTCGAAATGTTCTATCTGATGACAAAATATTCGTAGAAATCTGAACTTATATCTTCACAGAAAAAAATAATTAAATTTAACAAGCGCGTAAAATTTCGCCTCGTTTAATTTCAAGACAAAGGAGGCTTTAACAACGAAATTGTTTGCAATCTTTCATGCGCCATACAACAATCTTTGCAATCTTCTATACAACAGACTAGATTCAGGCGTTATCTGGCATAAATTTACATGAAATATTCCATTATTTTTTGCCAAAACTAGCATTCCCTTTATGAGCATTGGATAACGAAGAAAATTCAATGTGACTTTTTATCGGTGTTGCTTATTTATCTTTCCACCGAAAGTGGCCTTACTAAACAAAAATAACCTGGGTTATGTACACAGTTTGAAAGAAACATGTAATTTTCTGCGTTATCTAATGCATATAAATGCAATGCTAGATTGGGCATTAGTTCAAGGGATACTTCATGTAAACTTCAAGATAACACCTGAATCTAGTCTTTTGAAAGAAATATTGCAAGCGATTTCGTTGTTAACGCGTGCGTTGGCTTACAAGTGAACGAGGGGAATTTGCGCGTCTGTTAAAAGTCATTATATATTGTCTGCACAGTCTGTAAGTTTTAGCATTGATCGGTTTGAATAATGAACCAAAGTAGTTCTACAGTAGGCTCTGAATTGTGTACCTAGAAATTTAGAAATAACATTTTCATCATTACTGTTCCAACTGTCAACTGAAGTAGTTTGATCTCTGGCTCTTGCCATATTTCACTTAAAGGTTATGAGCCCAGAGCAGTGCCTTAAATTTTCATAAAATATCCATGAGAAGTGAAAATGATTTTATCCATTGTAATGATGATGTTTACTTTCCCGGTTTTCATGGTTACCGCTGTCACTTCTATGCCAACTGAATTTTGTTTGCTGCAATGAATGAAGTCGGCTCTAAGTGCGGATCAAAAATATGCTGTCACTGTTGTTTTGATTATCAATCGGTAAGCATGAATTTCATTTGATGAAATCTGAATATCACCTCTTGTAATAATTTTTTATTATTAAGTGATTTTGAATACTAATACAAACATGGCACAACCAGGGCTGCAATCATCGTCCCAGAGGAATTGATGCTAGCAATGTTGTTCAAAAATACCCTGGACTGGTCTGCCCTTGCATTTTTTCCGATCCCGACGGGTTATTGATATTCATTGTGGTTGTTTGAATTTCATTTCTGACATTTCGAAATTCGTTTTGAAAATGAACTTGTTTACATAAATGAATATCAAAGCATTTTGAAAACTGAACGTTCATTCAGCTATCGCTATCGCTATCGCTATCGCTATCGCTATCGCTATCGCTATCGCTATCGCTATCGCTATCGCTATCGCTATCGCTATCGCTATCGCTATCGCTATCGCTTTATCGCTATCGCTATCGCTATCGCTATCGCTATCGCTATCGCTATCGCTATCGCTATCGCTATCGCTATCGCTATCGCTATCGCTATCGCTATCGCTATCGCTATCGCTATCGCTATCGCTATCGCTATCGCTATCGCTATCGCTATCGCTATCGCTATCGCTATCGCTATCGCTATCGCTATCGCTATCGCTATCGCTATCGCTATCGCTATCGCTATCGCTATCGCTATCGCTATCGCTATCGCTATCGCTATCGCTATCGCTATCGCTATCGCTATCGCTATCGCTATCGCTATCGCTATCGCTATCGCTATCTATCGCTATCGTACGCTATCGCTATCGCTATCGCTATCGCTATCGCTATCGCTATCGCTATCGCTATCGCTATCGCTATCGCTATCGCTATCGCTACACTATCAGCTATCGCTTCCATCGCTATCGCTACTATCGCTATCGCTTCATCGCTATCGCTATCGCCTATCGCTATAGTTGCTGCATATGAGTCCTCCCTCATTTGAAATCTGTGATAGTAAAACATTGTGCATGCAGTGACTCGAAATGTACGGAATCAAATTGCCCCAGTGGCTGTAACTTTTTTGCCGTTGGGTATTTTCTATTGAAATTTAGGGTGGAATTAGTTCAATATGTATTTGCTTACGCTGTGTAAGTTTCACTACACTCAAAAAAATCGTCAAGTTTTTTCCACGTGAAACGCACGTAATTTTCGTCCACTGCCAAAACCAGTAATAAACACGTGGAATTCACGTAAGAGCTACGTGATTTCCACGTTAATCTACACTCTACGTGAAAATCATATAATTGTTACGTGATTTTTCAATGCACTGACACGTAATGTTCACCTGATTTTACTGAAGAAGATGTGGTTACGTGTTCAGGTGAAAGTTACGTGAAATTTCACGTGGAAATAACGTGACGATTATTTTGAGTGTAGCAGATGTGCAATCCTTGCGAAGATGGAGTCGGAAGAACAGCAGCGGTGTAAAGAAATTTTGCGCACATACCTCGAAAATCCGCATCTTTCTCATCGTGCCATCAGCAGGAAGCTGGGAATGGTACATTCTGTGGTGTCTCGTGTTTTAAATCGGTTCCACGAACGTTTGACCATCGATCGGAAAGAAAAAGCTGGCAAAAATGGATCTCCGTATAGTGTTAAGGATCACAAGCGGAAGTTCAAGCTTTCAAGAGGAATCTCAACAGTTCAGTTCGAGATGTGGCGAAGAAACTGACTGCACACGTAAGTGAGAGACTACACACGTAATAGCCTAATAGCTATGAACGGGGCTCGGAAGCTCCCAGATGTTGGGAGCCATATTGCCTTCTTATGGATGATGAGACGTATGTAAAAGCCGACTTCCGGCAGCTTCCGGGGATCCAATTTTTCAATGCTCACTAAATTCGATGTCCCTGAGGACGTTAGAAAGCAGAAGATGTCAAAGTTTGCCAAAAAATATATGATTTGGCAAGCAATTTGTTCGTGTGGAAAGTGGAGCAAAGGAATGCCTCCAAAAGCGTCTACTTCCTCTTCTGAGGTCACACGATGTTCCTACGATTGTCTGGCCGGATTTAGCCTCGTGCCAACACTCGAAAGAGGTTTTAAAGGCTAAAGAGGTCAATTTCGGGCCGAAGCATTTCAACCTCCGAGCGCACCGGAACTGCGGCCAATTGAAAAGTACTGGGCCATCATGAAGCAGGCACTTTGGAAGCATTCTGAAGAAAAAATGGATTGCCATGCAAAAAAAGTTGGTCCAAATGTTGTACAGGACCTTATGAGTAGTGGAAAGAAGAAGATTCGTCATTTAGATATGGAATTCAAATTGAATGTTTTATTTTACTTCCTGAAAGTTTGAAGATGATTTGAACGGACACATTTTGCCGAATATTTGTGTGTGTCGCTATTTGATTCCGTACACCCTTTATTTCTTTTGTGTTTCATTTTGTATAGGTTAAAATTTGATGAAATTTCAGATAAAACTAGATGGAGTTAGAGCGTAATAATTACATGTGCAAAATTTCGTCGCAATCTGACAAGAGAACGTCAATTAATTATGTCACATAAAAGTGACTATTTATAACTATTTTTCTTGCTATATGCCCTGTATTTTCCTATCACAGATTTCAAATGTGAGTACAAAGGTCTCATATGTAGCAATGAAAGCGATAGCGATAGCGATAGCGATAGCGATAGCGATAGCGATAGCGATAGCGATAGCGATAGCGATAGCGATAGCGATAGCGATAGCGATAGCGATAGCCAGATAGCGATAGCGATAGCGATAGCGATAAGCGATAGCGATAGCGATAGCGATAGCGATAGCGATAGCGATAGCGATAGCGATAGCGATAGCGATAGCGATAGCGATAGCGATAGCGATAGCGATAGCGATAGCGATAGCGATAGCGATAGCGATAGCGATAGCGATAGCGATAGCGATATCGATATAGATATAGATAGCGATAGCGATAGCGATAGCGATAGCGATAGCGATAGCGATAGCGATAGCGATAGCGATAGCGATAGCGATAGCGATAGCGATAGCGATAGCGATAGCGATAGCGATAGCGATAGCGATAGCGATAGCGATAGCGATAGCGATAGCGATAGCGATAGCGATAGCGATAGCGATAGCGATAGCGTATAGCGATAGCGATAGCGATAGCGATAGAAGATAGCGATAGCGATAGCGATAGCGATAGCGATAGCGATAGCGATAGCGATAGCGATAGCGATAGCGATAGCGATAGCGATAGCGATAGCGATAGCGATAGCGATAGCGATAGCGATAGCGATAGCGATAGCGATAGCGATAGTGGACAATGTCCACGTCATGTTCCTGCATGTTGAATGCCGCTCCACTCATAACAACGTCAATAGCAATTTTTACCAGCAGGCAAGACATTCCATCATGGTGTTTCATCCATCGTAGCCTTAAGGCTCGAACGCAGTGACAACGGCAGCGGAATAGCCCAATCTGACTAAACCTGCTTGTCGGATAGAAAACTGATTAGATTCAAGTTAATTCCAATTGAACATATAGACGTCATTTACGACAACGGTCAAATTAGCTGTTCCCGTTGAGTTTCCGTCCATATTGCGTTTGGGCCTTTAGGCTAGTCAGCTTTCTCCAAAATTCGTTCTCGTCCATGATATTCCATAGTTCTTTTCGTCTATCAGAGATTTAGATCGAGATAGTGAATGGCGAATATCGAAAAACGAGTATCGATAGTGAGAAGCGATAGCGAGTAGGGGTAGCGAGTAGTAATATTTAGGGATAGTGATAGAGATTAGTGTCTGTATTTATCACTTACTATCATACGCAATGACAAGCATTTCGAGTCAACGCACGATGCTTATATGACTACTTGATTTTGTATAGCTCATTAAAGTTTGAGTTTCCAGCCCAGCTATGTTTAAATCGCAAGTGATCATCAAACAAAGTTAAAGTCATTTTCAACAGAACCAAAATGATTATTTTGAATAGTGTCAATTGCAGTGTCTTATTGTCCATATCATAACTACAACTTTTAGTAATTGTAACCCATCGATCTGAGCCTAAAAAATTACATATCATGTCCTACATCAAAAGAAGTAAATATTGTCTCTTCATTTGATACTCAAAATCTATCCTACACAGTTTTTTTTACAGAAATCTGTAAAATTTTACCGAACTCTCAACAGTTGAACGTTTGGTAAATCGAATTAAAGGATTTCTGTAAAATTACAAAAATTTCTGTTATTTTGTTATAGATAACTGTAACATTTCACCGAAGTCCGTTGAATTTGATTACCGAACGTTCAGCTGTTAAGAATTTGTTCAAATTTTACAGATTTCTGTAACAAAATCTAAGTGTGTACCTAGATAAAATCTAGGGTTTTTTTTTCATTGAGGCCAATCTAACCTTGAGATTCTCTCCGGTCTCGCTCTCTTTCATTTGTTGCAGCGCCATTATAAAACTTTCGAGGGATTCTTTAATACAGATCGAAACACAACAGATTCGCCCTAATGAAAAAAAACCCGGAGAAATTGAATATTGTTATTGACAACAGCACAGGTGATAATGAACATCCATCGAAGAATGCACAAAACCAAATAATGACTTCAAAACTCAGTGGCAGGGATGCCAGATATTTTTTTCAAATTTCTGTGATTAAATTTTGAAAAGTCTGGGAATGTTTAAAAGAGTCTCCATCTCGAGTACTTTTTCAAACAGACGAATCTGATTTTATAAACAAAGAGGGGCGGTAAGATTCAAACATTAAATTAAACATCGCTTCACCGGTGTTGTAAATTGTATTTTATACTGGATCTATTTTGCATCAATTTAAAACTTGTATATGTTTTGTTCTATTCTTGCAGCAATTTGGAACAAGAAAAATACCGTTCCAAAACACTACACGCTACTTGATAATACCAATTATTGAGTAAAATTTCAGCTTTTACTAAACAATAACTCAATTGTATTGATTATATTCTGAGGTATATTTGTGAGCCGTAAAGTGACCGTGTTTGCTGCGTGTGATGCTGGCGGTAGACAAAAAGTTGTGTTGCCTGCCTCGGATGCTGATAATTACCTCTAGTTAATCCCAGTGCTAGTGAGTTGCCTTTTCGTTTCATTCCTTAATATCGAATGCTTAGTCTAAGTTTTTTTTTACAGCTACTGCATTTTCCGGAAAACGCTGACTAGATCGAAATGCAGAGGTTCCGAAATTCCGAATAATATTTCGATTACTCGTAAATGATGAACTCTTTAAAGTAAACATTCTGTTTATTGATAGATTGGTCATGATAAGCACTTGCAAATAGCTCATACAGATAAATTTTGGAGAAGCCTCTAGTTGACTCTAGTTGTCGCATAATGTCCAGGAACACCTCCCTTGGCATGCGGAAACGCAGAAAGTGCTTCTCGTTGTTGGTTTGCGTGTCGCTAAAGTAGTCCTGGAAGAGCTTCTGATGACCGGAATTGAAATCACGGTCGACATTGGGGCGTCATCCAGGATGTGACCTCACTGTTTCGACTCTTGTTTATCCGCTGCCAAACTACAAAGCTGCATTATCTAATATCGTTTTAATTTAATGCATGCATTCACACACTCACCTTCAGTCAAACGAAATAACAAGTATTCCTTGTCGTCAGCTAACGACGCACTACTGGCATTAAAAATTATTCACTGCCGAAGATGGAGAAAACATGTCGGATGCCAAATTTGCCATAACCAAACTGAACGGTTCAAATTGGCAGACATGGAAGGTGCGAATCGAAATGTTGCTGCAGCGGGAGGATCTGTGGCGTGTAGTAGAAGATGGCGCCAATCCGGAGGAAAATCCCCTGGTGGATGAGTGGGTCAAGGCTGGCCGAAAAGCGAAGGCAACAATAATCCTATCGATTGAGGATAACCAGTTGCCTTTGGTTAAAAACAGTGTTTTTGCGCGTGACGTGTTTGAGGCTCCGAAATCGTACCATCAGAAGTCTACGCGATCGGGTTTCTCTGCTCAAAAGATTGTGTGCGTCGAATTTGTCGGAACACGGTAATCTGGAAGAGCACTTGTGCGAAATCGACGAGCTCTTTGATCGGTTGGACGCCGTGGGTACCGAACTTGATAAGGACACGAAAATCTGCATGATTTTGCGTAGCTTACCTCCCTCGTTTGACGGAATCGTGACTGCTTTGGACAATCGGGCTGATGACGACATTTCGGTTGACATCGTCAAAGCGAAATTGATGGACGAGTACCATCGTCGCTTGGAACGCGAAAGTGCCGGCTCGGAAACGGAAAAAGCGTTGCGTTCGGACGAAAGGAAGGAAAATCGCGTGTGCCATTTTTGCAAGAAACCTGGTCACCTGAGCCGTGACTGCCGGAAGTTTAAGGCTTCTGTGAAGGAAGAAATCAGTAGTAGAAGAGAGAAAGAAAATCCGAAAGCTAAGGCAGTGCAAAGTAATGGACGAAATGAAGCGTTCACCGGTGGTGACAAAATGAGCTCGCGCGCGTGGGTCGTGGACAGTGGAGCAAGTGCCCACATGACGAACGACCGCGGATTCTTTGACTCGTTGAAAAACTTTGCCGGCGGCTGGATTATGCTCGCCGATGGGAAGAAAACGGAAATCCTTGGAGAGGGTAGTGGTGTGATTCGTGGAGTAGACGATCGTGGTGAACCGGTCAGAATCGAAGTGAGTGAAATGAAGTACGTTCCTGGTCTAGCGACCAGCTTGATTTCGGTAGCAAAGTTAGCCGAGAAGAAACTCGAAGTGAAATTCAACAGTGATGGTTGCCACATCATGGATGCAGGTGGAGTTATCGTTGCGACTGGCTGTCGTTACGGTGGCCTCTACTACTTACGGAAGATCTAGGAATCCAACAAAGCATCAACGGGTGAGCACAACGTAAACTGCCAGCATCAGTGGCACCGGCGGTTGGGCCACAGAAATTGGGCCGCCGCTGAACGAGTCGTCAAAGAGGGTCTTGCTACAGGCATTAAGGTAAGCGACTATGGTTTACGTCTTGTGTGTGAGTGTTAGATGGAAGGAAAGTCGGCCAGACTACCGTTTCCACCAGTTACTGAGCGGAAGGCTGACCAGGTTCTGGACATTGTTCATTCGGACCAATGCGGCCCGATGAAAACGACAACGCCCAGTGGAAATCGGTATGTAATGCATCTCATCGACGACTTCAGCCGCTTTACGGTCCCCAATCTGCTGAAGCAGAAATCCGAGGCGACGGAGCTAATCAAAGAGTACGTACGATGGACAGAAACACTGTTTGGAAGGAAGGTTCGCGTGATCCGCTCTGACGGGGGCGGCGAGTTCAACAACAATGAGTTGACGGCTTTCTATCGCGCTGAAGGGATTAAGCCGCAGTTCTTAGCGCCGTACTCGCCACAGCAGAACGGCGTGGCTGAACGAAAGAACCGTTCATATACAGAGATGGCTACCCGTATGCTCATTGATGCTGGTATGGAGAAGCGATACTGGGGCGAAGCAATGCTCACTGCAACATACCTGCAGAACCGCTTACCATCGAGATCGATCCAGCAAACTCCTTACGAGCTCTGGTGGGGGCGAAAACCAGATTTCGCACATCTTCGGGTATTTGGTGCCGAAGCCTACGTCCATGTTACAGAACCGAAGCGCAGCAAGCTGGATAGCAAGTCCCGGAAGTTGAGGTTTGTGAGGTATTCGATGGAGCACAAAGCTTATCGGCTTGTGAACTGTGATAACGATTTGATCACTGTTAGTCGTGGCGCTCGCTTTGTGGAGTTAGGAAATGGGGCTTCTACAGTCGAGTTCCCAATTACAAAACCGAAGACGCGCCCTGTAGACAAACAACCTCCTGCTGCCGAAGAGGAGGAGATTTGACTGCTTCAGATCCAGGAGGAGCTGAAAGAAGACAAAGCTGCTTCAGATGCGGAAAAATTTGAAGACACCGAGGATGAAGTGCCACCAGAAAGAGAAGACCAGCGTTGCCCGCAGCGCTCAACCCGTGGTGTAGCACCACGTCACCTCGAGGATTACATGCTAGACTATACAGTAGGCACCGCAGCGTGCGCCACTCAGGAGCCGCTGAACTATCGGGAAGCTTTGAAGAATGCTGAATGGCGAGCTGCGATGGAAGACGAACTTGAATCGCCGGAACCACACTTGGGAGCTTGTACCTTTGCCGAAGGGAAAGAAGCTGGTGGGCACTAAGTGGGTATTTAAGCTGAAACACACCGTAGAAGGCAAAGTCGCGAAGCACAAGGTCAGAGTAGTGGCCCAAGGCTACACGCCGAGGATCGGAGAAGATTTTGAGGAGGTATACGCTCCCGTTACGAGCCATGCGACGTTCCGGACCTTTCTCACAGTAGCGGCTAAAGAGAGGATGACAGTGAAACATCTGGACATAAAGACGGCCTACCTTTATGGAGTCCTGGAGGAGGAAGTTTTTATGCGCCAGCCCCCCGGATGTGAGGTGAAAGGGAAGGAGAAGCTAGTCTGCAGATTGCAGAAAAGCATCTAAGGGCTACGCCAATCGGCACGCTGCTGGAATAAGCGCCTCCATGATACACTTTTGAAGCTGGGATTCAAGCTGGGAAGAGTGTCAGTGCTAGTGTCTTCCTACTAGTATATGTAGATGATATGCTCGTGGCCTCGTCCGACGAGGAGGAGTTGCAGAAGGTGTACAGTAGTCTTAGTGACGAATTTGAATTGACCTGTTTGGGAGACGTCCGCCACTTTCTTGGCATAGAGGTCCGTCGGGAAGAAGATGGCTACAAAATCCGTCTACAGAACTACATTAAAGAACTACTGAAGATTCATCGAATGAGTGACGCGAAACCGGCTAAATCTCCAATGGATCCGGGTTATTTGAAGATCGAGGACAAGAGCAAACCACTGGACGATCCTGCAAAATTCAGAAGTGTTGTGGGAAGCCTGCTGTATTTGTCAGTAATAGCCAGGCTGGACATCGCCAACAGTGCAGCCATACTTGGCCGTAAGTTCGCTGCTCCCACAGAATCAGACTGGATAGCCGCCAAACGTGTCCTATGATATCTACAAAAGACAAAGAGCTGTAGTCTACGTTTGGGCGGTGCAATTGACGTGCCACTATCGGGTTACTCGGATGCCGATTGGGCCGGCGACACGCAGACCCGCAGATCAACATCTGGATTCGCATTCATGTACAGTGGAGCCACAATATCATGGGCCAGCCGAGGACAGACGAGCGTCACACTGTCGTCGATGGAGGCTGAATATGTGGCACTCAGTGAGGCTTGCCAAGAGGCCATCTGGCTGCGGCAACTGCTCGCTGATTTCGGAGAACATTAAAAGGGACCAACGATCATCAAGGAGGACAATCAGGGATGTCTTTCCTTTGTTCGGACTGAGAGATCCAGCCGCAGGTCCAAGCATATTGATACTCGGGAGAAATTTGTCCAGGAACTGTGCCAGAAAGAGCAAATTGCGCTGGAATATTGTTCAACCGAGATGATTTTTAACTTTTAACGCCGACATTTTAACTAAACCGCTGGGGCCAACGAAGCACGACCGCTTCTGTGGCCTACTAGGACTGGTACATCGAGTGCGGAGGACTTTACATCGAGGAGGAGTGTGAGAGCGATGATTACCCTCCGCTACATCCGTGCACTATAGTCACTAGATTCATAGTCTGGCGGATACAATGACGGGAGCCAATTTGAACTGTCACTTGGCGGAGCCAATCGAGCATATCTCGAGTAATTTATGTTAAGGGCCTAAAAGCCATTTGTAAACAATAACTTTAAACGTTGATTTCTCACGAATTACGAGAATCCCACCATATCCTGCTACTCCATATGGTAGAACTAACATTCTTCTACCAAATGCTGCTTTCATTTCACGAGAGTGATTTGAGATTCAAGAGAAATCGATATTGAAAATCATTGTTTACAAATGGCTTTTAGGCGCTTTACATGAATTACTCGAGATATGCTCGATTGGCTCCGCCAAGTGACAGTTCAAATTGGCTCCCGTCATTGTATCCGCCAGACTATGAATCTAGTGACTATACCGTGCACTCCTCGAACGGTGCAGCATAAACGGCAACCCTGCCGACCAACGAACTTCAGTTCAAGCCTTTATCTCGTTTAGAGCACAAGTGTAATAATTCATTCATTTAATTAAATCATTCGTACAAATTACAGTTTCCGTGTGTTTATTATTCCACCGGTCTTAATCCGAATTCCCGTGCGCTGTGTGTCCACTCGTCGTTGACTCTGCTTTGTTCCCCGCCATCAGAATCAGCATCCGGAAAATTGATGTGGCGGCCTTCCAGCGGTCATGTGCTACCATCAGGACTTATCTGCGCTACATGGAGGCCAACGGAGCATATGCTAATATTCATCAAGCTAAGTTTGAAGACTAAGATCAACCCTCTATATAAAATAAATCAGATAGATCTGGATTTCTTTGTTGTGTGTTTTTCCAAGCCATGTTTTTCATTCCCGCTTGTTGGTGTAAGCCCGTTATAAGACTCACCGATTCTCCAAACCAAATAAAATCCTTTAAGGGGGGATATACAGTTGGAACGAGCAAAAAAACTCATTTTTGAAACAAAAATTTTAAGGGGATGTTTTTGATCAAATCAATCAAAACTTTTTATAATTATAAGTGTATCCATGTAGTATACAAAAATATTTTTTTCAAATGTTTTTCAACAAAATGGCGGCCGTTAGAGTGCGTTGAAAAAGTCGTTGTATTTTGCTTGTGTCGGCTCTCCTGGTCGCAATTTTGATCTGAAACCTGCGTACCCAAACACATTACGTTAATTATATTTACAGTTAGTAGATGAATTGAACAAAAAAAATTTAAAAAAATATTTTGCACTTTTGGCGTAACTTTTTTGAAAAAATCCACATTCCGCCGTTTTTTCACATTTTTCCATATATAATAAATAAATATTACAACAATTTTTAATTCATATAGAAGGTAATACCACAGAGAACAGACATCCAGGTTCGAACATTGCTTTCCCTATTTACTGTGTAAATTTTTAAAAGCAAACCGATAGAAAAACAACGCCGCCTAGTCTAGGTTTCACCAAACTAAAATTGACAGACTATCATATCTCGAGGCGGGCAAGTGGCGCTATCAACATACGATTCACACATTCTGTTCTCTGTGGTAATACTTTAATAAAGAAATCCTTTAAGTTTTATCTTAATCGAATAATTAGTTTTTGAGCTATCACCGGCATAAACTCCGAAAATGCTGTTTTGAGAAAAACGCGTAAAAACTTTTAATTATCGGTCTGCGCGCGAAGAAGGCGTTTTCGAAAAACGATGAAACGAAACACTTGGAGTTCGAATTTCTAAAAAAGGGTTTCAGGAGCGTATTCTAGGGAAAATTTACTAACTTTTTATGCAATAAAAAAATATTGAATTTTTGGTCATTCTAACTGTATATCCCCCTTAA